>JAFBJT010106508.1:16754-43725 GCA_016785325.1 Chascanopsetta lugubris
AACTCAGGAGCATGCCCCCCCCCCCCCCACACACACACACACCCCACCCCAAAATGACCATCCTCTCTGTGTCATCATGAATTATTGTCTTTGCCTTTCGTGATATCAGCTTGTATAACTGGGCATTTTCTCTCCTGTTTCCTTCTCTCTCAGCTGCTTAGCGCCCAGTGAAGCAGTGTATGATGGGAGATCCGACACAGCATGATCTAAAAACCCACTGGCGCTTGACGCTTTAGTGTGCCTCTGCTGGCTTATATAACCCTGTGTGGCTGTGCAGACTGCTTTGCTATTGGGAGAGCTGCAGACTCATGGTGCATGCACTCTCAAACATACATGCCCACACACACACACACACACACACACACACACACACACAATCGTGTGTGAATGTGAGAGAGAGATAGAGAGGTAAGCATGGGTGCATGCTTCATGTTGGATTTGTCCGTTTTCTGCTCCACCCCCCACACTGTCTAGTGATGTCACCGGTGTGCCCCCACCACTGTTTGGAGCGGCGAGCAGCCCCCGCTGCTGATGTCACATCTGTCAGGCCTTCACCTCAAGTGACATGATTTCTGTTGCATAACAACCTCCCCCACACACACATATATCATCTTCACCGCCCGCATGTGTGAGAGGTGGCAGCGTCCCTGTCTCTGACTGCCCACAGATGCCGTGAAACTCCCCATTATGGAAATTCCAGGGGTGATGGGGTTTAAGATGACATCATCGGGGTTTAGCGCTCGCCGAGATGTCCTTTGTGACCTCTCCGCGCAGCCAAAAGAAAAACGACAAACTGGAGAAACCCGTGCATTGAATCACCGGGGCTCTCGGCGTTGCCAGTGTGTGACAGTTGGTGTCGGATCACTCCTGACATAAAACATTGCGGGTGTGAGGGTGAGGAGAGAGGGAGGGAGTCTGCGACCAAGAAGAGAGGCCTGACCCATATAAGAAGGAGGCTGAAATATTTATGGATGTGAGTGTCCTAATTGGCAAGCCACTGGGACTGTTGCAGCCTTCTCCTCCAATCACAGCATGGGAAGAGGTTAACTCACGCACATGCCGCGTCAGTGGTCTGAGGGCCAGACCGGGGGCCCCTGCCCGACCAACCCGACCATCCCCAGCCAGATAGATGGCTTAATGTGAAGCCCATCTGACTATACTCCATCAATCATTACCAGAGCTCTTATCGTGAGTATTCTCAGTGGTGCATACGGACGGAGACAAGCGCTCAGAGTGCCAAGTCTGACACATCCTAATTGGCTGGGTTTGATAACCGGCTCTGGCACGGCACAAGCCCGGCTCCCCAAAAGGACCACAATTACTGGAAGACAATGGGACGGACACTGTCTGATTTTGGGTTTCAAACCAACGCATGTGGAACCATGCCATTGTCCCAGGTAGCTCTTATTAAATGATTGAAGAGAAAAAGGAAACTGTATATTCTAATAATGAACCGCTGCTTTTAATCTGCTTCTGCTCAGCTCCGGAATGTGGTCATCCATAAGTGCAGGGGCTGAGAGGAGCTCTCCTCTGACCAGACGGTAGGGGGTTCGATTCCCGCCTTCCCCTATTCCGTTTGCTGAGATGTCCTTGGGCGAGACACTGAACCTCACATTGTCCCAGGTACTCAAAGATACAAAGAGCTGCAAATAGATGCACAGCATGAATGTTTGTGTGACTGGGTGAATGTGAACTGTACTGTAAAGAGCTATTCAAGACTTGATACAGTGTTATATAAATACAGACCACTTATCCTCTGTCTAAACATCTGTAATTAGGTCTGTGGTCTTTCCCGTCCCCTTTGTGCACAGGGCCCCAAGGTGCCTTTTGTGATCGCAGAGAAAGGTGCATCACATAAATGCCATGTAGAAATAGAATGTCTAATGGTACGTATGGGTGAATGGAAAATGGCTGAGAGCTCATCAAGGCTAGAAAAAAATATACATTACTAAAAATGTTCCATTCACTGATTGTAATGAATTAGGTCGAAACGTGTAGAAGTACTGAAATGAAATTCTTACATGGGTAATACTAAAAACAACATTTTCTGTCTGTGTTGACTTTCAACACAAGTCCAGGGCCAATAATCCGTCCAGCCCTTCAGATTAGCTCAAAAAGAGACATTAACGATATATAATAGAAGTGTGTACGTGACAGTTATTTTCAGTTGATACCTGAACATCTTTGTTTATTTCAGTTACAACAGGGGAGGAGCAGAGCAGCAACAGTATTATCTTGCACCTGATGCTACACTGTGCCAGTAACCATGGAAATGGTTGTCTCCAGCATCACTTTGGTACATTGTCCCAGCCACATAACAATAACAACAACGACAACAACAACAAAACAAAGGTCACCCTTAGGGCAAGTGTTGACATTGAAATTAACACGGAGAGAGTGGAACAAACTGATGTTATTGGCTGCAATCAGGACACTTGCTGCTGTGTATGTGTAAATATGTTTATTCTTATTGTGGATGTACTAAGATGATACGTGATTCTTGTTCTTGTTTTTTATATATGTATATATATATATATACTATATATATGAACTATGTGTGTATGTATGGATGCTTGTGTTTACATGTGTGCATGTATACAAAACACGTTTCACATCATTGTCATTAGTATTTTTGTTATTTGTATCATCATCATCAGTAATTGTTTGTCTTACTCTGTCCCTTTGTTTTTTCTGCTGCAACACCATAAATGTCCCCGATGGGGACAAATTAAGATTTATTCCATTGTATTGTATCGTATTGTATTGTAATGTACTGTATTGTATTGTATTGTATTCTATTTTAAGCAGCTGCCTGCAGCTCATACACCATCAGTCAGAGCAGGGTATCGAACTGACGACACTAACGCTACATCATGAACCTCCGAGTCATTGTTGGGATTTTTTTGGATTAGCAGGCAAATGAGTTCGACAAGCATCTCTCTCGTGTTTGCACAAAGGAAAAGCGAGCAGAAATCGATGGGTTGTGTTTACAGGGAACACAGCTGACTGCGACACTAAACATTATGTTACACACAGCCGAGCAGTAAAAACAGACGCTTGGCAGGGGCTCACCTCGGCCCGGCATCACGCTACAAAACCAACAGACAGCCAGTGACACACAAGCCAAGAGCTGCAACTGGTAGCAGGCTCAGGTCTGAGACGACTCGAATACTGGGACGTGTTTCAAAAAATATTTGAGCAAATATCAGGAGAACGTGCAAAACGTGCCGAGAGCTCCGAACATGATCAACGTAGAGAAGATACTCACGTAAGAAGTACTCAGATGGGTCCGCTTGATAATCTGTATCCTCAGGAAAGTGGTCTATCTGTTTGCACATCCCTTTGTAGTTTCCTGTGAGAGAGTGGGAAAGAGAGAGGGAGAGAAAGAGTTCAGCGGAGTTCACACGTGACAAATACTGCTGACATGCAAACTTTTGTTTTATTTTCATCATTTCAGCAATCATTGAAGCAATTTCTCAAGGAAAGATTCAGTTTTCCCTAATGGGCACAGGCCCGGTGGCCAGTGGGGTCCGAGGGGGCCCCAGGACCTGATGTTCTGTAAACACCAACCAATCCGAAAATCCTGCGGATTTGATCCTACCAAACTCTAACTCTAACTCTGAATACTGGAACTATGTGCAAAATAAGCAGATCTTGACGCAATAGTACAAATAGAATGAACCTGATTGGAATGTAAAGAGGAGGAAATATAACACAGCTCTGAAAAATCTGTTTTGTGTTGCTGCCAACAAAAATTTAAAGGAACATAAAGGGTAGAGTAAAAACTTTAACCAAAAACACAAGAAAAATAACAAAACACATTCTTCATAATAAAGCAAGACACACTTCATCAGTGGAGCCTATTTTATGTCTTACGTTCAAAAAGATCCAAATGTCCAAATACGTTTTTTGTCACAAAGAAAGATATCAACAAGGAGCATTTGAGCCCCTCTTCTGTCTTTGTTAAGCAATCTCAAAACAAATGATCAGGTCATAGAGATGAATGTCACACCCCCTATTACCCAGAAGTTAAAATGGCAAAAACAATACCTTACGCTGAAATGAATGACTATATCCTGTGTTATTTTGTAATATATGTATGTATAATGTCCCATCTCTATTGGCAGAAATCAAATACATAATAATCTTGAGGATGTTTTTACAGGTGTATTCCAAGACTGAGCCCTTTGTATTTACATCAGGAGCATGTCCTTTTGATAAAGGCTGCCATGTTGCGCCACCACGTTTTGACAGTGGCTAAAAATGGATAAACAAAATATTTTTTCAGTAGAATGATAACTAACATATTTTGGAGGGCAGGGAGAGGTGAGGGGGTTTTTCAGTGGCAACATGCAATTGTGGCACAATATTACCCCTTTTCCGCCAAACTGGTTCCAGTGCTAGTTTGGAGTCAATGCCCGACTTAAATCTGCTTATTCTGCATGATAATAATAATAATGGATACGATTAAACAGCAGTGGACTGCTGAGGAGACCCAGCGCTTCCTGGCACTATGGTCTTCCTCCGAAGCCTCTCAGTCCAGCGTGAGATTATAATTTCTGGGTGTAATCGGTCCGACTGCAAACGGCTAAAGCCGTCTCCTGCTGGATGTAACTGGACTGTAGACCAGGAATAAATCAATAATCAGTCATCAATAAACTATGCGATTTATAAAGTACTGCAGGGAACAGATGAAGGAGTAAAAACGCAGCAGCGCTGGGCAGTATCAAGCGGGAGATGGTCGCCGCTGATTGCAACCAGAGTGGTCTCGATGCAACCCGCTGCGAACGGTCTGATCACAACTAGCTGCAGCCGTCTCTCGCTGAGTGCGAAGGGACGGTGGACCAGTTGATTAATAGACTTGATTCCAACAAAGTTCTTCAGGGACCAGAGGAGGAAGCTGGAACGCAGTGGCAGTGGGCAATCTTAAATATAATAGATTCTAATCAACGTTATACAGCGACGTAATGACGTGGCTCTGATTTGGCTCCTTGCCAGGGGGAAGAAACAAAGGGGCACTTAAGAGGCACTGGGGTTGAACCAGCAAAGCACGTGCGCGCAACTGGAACCAGTTTGGTCGACAAGGACAGGAAAGGGGCGTTTGTCAAAAAGTCCTCAATCGTGCCTCACTGTTTATTTCGGATTGCGAGACACACGCGTATCAAATAATCACCGATGCCTTGATGTTTGCAAATGCACAGAGTGCGCATTTCAGTAATGAAACCAAACACGCAGACGAATTGATAATGATAAAGTGCATTGGCTACAGCTCCGCCCTTTTCATCATCTCAAACAACACTTCAACACTGAGAGCGATTCGAGTGAGAGGGATTCACAGCAGTGGGTGTTTTCAGTGGTCATGTGTTCGCGTGAAGCACAGGAAGCTCTGCAGAAATCCGATCTGAGCTCCAGGCCTCTCTGGCAGCAGGTGGCGGCTTGTAAACAAGAGCGGCGCAGCTGCCGCGACCTGGAGCCGCTCCAGCCGATGTGCACGGGAAACCTCATCTCTTAATGCTTGTTCATTTGGCTGACACCTTGCCAACCAGGAAGCAGCACACACCCCCCCCCCCCCCCCCCCCCCCCCCCCCCCCCGACCGCTTCCCTCTACCTGACGCCCTTCAAGGGGCCGAGAAGGCAGATGCACGAGCATTCGATTTGACCAGGTCAGAGTCTCGCTAACGTCTTTATCTCCTCTCCCTCTCGGGACCCTCTAATTAGGTGAACAGGTGTTGGTTACCATGGTGCCAGGTGTTTCAGTGAGGTCTTGGCAGTGAGGCATGATGGGCATAGCGGGGTGGAACGTGTAAAAAAAACCCATGTTTCCATGGTTTTGACTATTTGAAAGGATTGTGTCATCCTGATAAACATCTGCTGAAGCCATGGGCATTGTCACAAGTGGAGAATGTCACTGGGATGTTCCTGAAAATGGGGTGAAATGATACACCTCTTGTGTGAGCCAGTGTGCCAGTGTGTGCCTGAGCCTCCCTGACATAAAATAGTAAACGTCTGATCGACAAAATGAACAATGGCATTGTATGAAACTGGTTGAATGGAGGGGATCAGAACATGTGAGAGTCAGAGATGAACCGCCCACAAAGCAGCTGCCCAGTACTTCCGATTGGAGCCCATCCATAACCATCCGAGATCCATCAATGATTCCACATTCCTGTATTTGTCTCCTAATTCAAGTCCCATCAAAATGCTCTTTCCTGTCCCATACCACGTCTTTACGCAAAGTTGAATGAGAATCGGTTCAGAGGGTTTTTTTGTGTGAGATCGTGCTAACAAACAATCAAAGAGATGAAGGGTCAAACAAAGCACATGGCCACTGGCTGAGGTGACACTGTGTAATACATGACTCAGACAAGTACAACCAGATGACGATGTCTGCAGTCAGCCTCCACGTTTGATTTGGATCTTAAGGAACATTTGATCGTGCTCTCCATGAAATCCCATTGGTCTCCACTGATCAAAAGCATGAAAATCAGTCCGCGGTCTTCCATGATTTCAAAATCAGTTCAAAGTGAGAAATGTTCTCGTGTGCAGCAGGCTCACTTTACGTTGACAGACGTTTTCTGCCTCATTTACACAGCGTCGCGATTTATTCAAATATTCTCTTTCTCCTGCACTATATAACATTTTGAGTAAAGTAGCATGGATACACCTGTGCATGAAAACATCAGTATCAGACGGTGCTACTGTGGGACATGAATAATCTTCAGTGGACACAATGCAACCTGTCCCTCTCTCTCTCTTCAGCTGGCCCACAATAAAAAAAAAAAAAACATCCATTTCCATCAACGGGTTTTGTGGGGTTAGCAAAAGCGCGAGGAAAATGCTGGAAGGAAGCTGGGATGAAGCAAATGTAATGGCAAAAGGAAAGAGAGATAAATACAGGATGGGGCAGGGAACAGAGTGGTTTTGAAGGGGGGAGACAGAAGGTGGAGCGGGAGGTCACAGTTTTGGCCTGGGTGATTGGTGAGCCGTGAAAAAAGCCCTCCAGGGTTGAACAGACCCGCACAGTTTTGAACTCGAGGCCCGAGTACTGTACATCACACTCAAGTTCTCCGGAGTGGGAGATTAGAGCCAGGCCTGCTCCAATCAGCTTGAAGGTGATCTCTGCGAAGCTGCAGTGGAGCAGCAGGAGGCTCGAGATGCGCCGTCCTCGAAATCTTCAAGCGCTCGAGCGGCTGTGGGTGTAACCCTTCCGCCTCCTGCAGCCGCACTCCCCCAGGTTGCTGCTGCTGCTGCTGCTGCTGCTGCTGGAAATCACAATATGGTCGTCTTCACCTTGTCAGCTCAAACATGCTTTGAATAAGCTGTAGGAGAAGAGGGAATTGGAGGAGGGTGGCGGAGTACGAAGGGGGGAGGAGGAGGGGGAGGGGGGGTACACTGGCAACGCCTCCTCTCTGCGCATATTACACTGAAAGATGACTTGTGTTTACATACGACTACATCGCACAGTCCCAGTGGAGCCGTCTGTGCAAACTAGCAACAATCACCCACAGAGCACAGCTTTGTGTGTGTGTGTGTGTGTGTGTGTGTGTGTGTGTGTGTGTGTGTGTGTGTGTGTGCGCGCGCTCGTGCGAGTTTGTGTTATCGAGTGGATGTAAGATTTGGTTTACAGATGGCCGTGCCATCCACAGTTGTGCAATTTGTAAAAGCAGCTGTGGAGAATGGCCTATTGGGGGAACAACCTCAATTAGCCCCCTAAAAGATTTATATGACACTTAACTGCTCCCTCTCTTGTGCGACACGTAAACTCAGCAGGCTGGTAAATGGTTTATAATCGCATTTTCATCTCAGGGACCTCCCCACGTGAGCGCGAGCGGCCGCCCGGCAGTGTGCGGAGAGACCGATTCGGCTGTTATGAAAAACCTTTGGCGGAGGTGCTCGCAGAGGCTCAGGCTGCTTAGCGGGTCAAAGTGATTATCATTGAAAGAGAAACACCCGCATTCACCGAGCCACACCTGCACCTGCAGCTCTGTGCGCTGTGGAAGTGTAGGCCCCATCAGAGAGAGCCCATGAAAGAATACAGCAGGGAAGTGTCTGAAAAACTCACATTAAATGAGCGGATAGTATGTCTCTTATTTGTGGCTAATGACAATAATTAATCAGACAATTATACACTGATCAAACCTGGAATGGAAATGGAATTTTTCACCCAAATATGACCAAGTGGAACGTTGAGGGAATCGAATGAATTATATAAAAACAGGACTGGAATTTTGGGGATTCAACCTCAGCGACCGCTCGTCTGCATCATCTGCAACGTGCCGCTGTTCCCTCAATTTTCCAGATGACTTTCAGACGGAGCTCCTCACGCACTCTCACACCACCCAGACCTTAAGAAAACGTTCAAGGTGAATGAGTAACACTTGCACTGTCTCTGGTCTTCACTTCACATATGTGCCACAGGTAAGAAAAGAGCAGAACCAAACAAATCCCTTGTTCCCTCGAGCACCGGAAAGAGAGGGCGCTTCCAGGTCAGGCCCACCACAGAGGAGACGGGAGGTTCCGTTCAGACACAAACAAAGAGGAGGGTAGTGGAGGTGGGGGCTTGCAGGAGGGGGTCAGGAGGACTCTGTACTGAGTAGGAGGTGCAGTTTGAAAGAGAAAGTGAGAGAGAGACACAGAGAGACAGAGAGACAGAGCATTTTGCAAGTGCGTGGAATTCTCAAACTCTCTACACAGACACTGGGAGCGTCAGTGTCCATGACCCTCCCCACCCCGCCCCCCCCCCCCCCCCCCCCCCTTATAATCTCCTCATACTCCCACCTCCATCCTCATTTCCTAAGGCAGTCGTTGCCATGTGGACCTCAGAACTGTTCACTTCAGGTTGCCATGGTTATGGCTAACTGGGGATCTGACGGAGGAGAAGATATCACATGGACAGAGCTGCTGAGGTGTCATTAACCACCGAAACAACAACATCAGCCCACAGCATCTGGGACCTCGTGCAGAACAGGAACGATTAGGGGCCCTGCCTTATGATAGGAACATCAGCTTTTCAATATATGCAACTATAACTTCAGTTTGCGTTCAAGCATTGTCTTAACCATTATTATCAAACTGTACATTTAGTCAAATTGTTCAAATCCATGTTTTTCAAGCAAAGCCTTGTTAATGTACCCATATGCAATGTCAAATGTTACATTTCCACAGTGTAAATGTCCAGTGTCAGAGATGCAGGTGAAATCATTTCCATTTCCAATAGAAGAAATTGACTGTATGATAAATGCATGAATGGTTTTATGAATTTACGATCACCTGGAAGTAGGAGATCCTCTTTCCAGAGGCTGCCAAATTGCACCGCCACAGTAGCCCAGACCACATTTTTCAGTTTTACTGATCGCTGATCAATACCACGAGTTACACTACAGGATGGATGAAGTGAGGATGATGGACCACAATGACACAATCCAAAATATGCCCTGAACAAACTAAACTGGCGCTCCCCTGTGCTCATCACGGCAAACCGGTGGAGTGGCCCCTCCTTCATACAAGGTGGCCGAATCCCTGGCTCCCTCGAGTCCAGGGCTGTCACACTCATTTGTACTGAGGGCCACATCAGCATTATGGTTGCTCCCAAGGGGCCCGTTTTAATTGTGGGACTAAATGTGATTACAACTTGACATATTGCAAAATAACTGTCTTTATATTTGATGATGATCTATCTAAGTTACAAATATTGTATATGCATTAACATGTGAAAATGTAAACACACTGAATATTTCGTTACACGTAAAAAGTGGCACCTGTAAGTAACTAGAGTCCATGGGCAATCACATGCCTTTAAGCTCTCACCGGCCACATAATATGATCTACTGGACCCCATTTGGCTCGCGGGCCCCAAGTCTGACACATGTGCTCTATAGTCTAAAAGGCTTGACTGGTAAACTCACCTCCCTCCTCCTCGCACGCTCTGCACATCTCTGACAGTAATTACCACTTAAGTTCCAGGGACATTATCCTGCACTCAACTCCAAAACTCTTTGGTCAGAACACCTTCTGTTTTGCAGCAGCAGCAAACGATTGGGTTGATTTGCAAAAGACTATTAAAGACTATTACAAATCTATATATCTGATCACTGTATCTGCGGATTGCTCTGTTTTGTCCTCTAACGCAGTGAATGCACAACTACTGTGCACTAGTGTACCGTGAAAGATCGTCAGGTGTGCCGTGGGAAGTTATCCAATTTCACTTAATTGGTCTAAAGATTTTGAAAAGAGATCAGTTAATATGTGCAAAGAATGTGCCATTGATGAGTAATGCTGCGCCCCCCTAACAGCATCCCCCGGAGGATCCAATGAATTTAATTTTCTATATCAAACCAGGTCAGAACAGATCTCATTGAAGGTTACCTTTACCAGAGCTGATGGAGCAACTGAGAACATGTTGCTGTTATTTCGTTATCATTCAATAGAAATATACATTTCTGATACGTTTATTTAAAACGTGAGACTTTCATTTTTTATCTTATTATTTAAAGTCTCGACAAGTGGCTGCAGCATCGTCACAGAAAACTCTGCAGAACGATCACTGTCTGTCCACAGTCCTCTCATCCTGATGAAACAGGACTGTGTGCATGCGTAAACATATATTCTAACATTTGTCTTGAATTCTCTGGGTCCACGTCAGGTGGATGTGTGCGCCTCATGGACTCTGTGTGCGGTCCCGTCGCGGTGTCACAGTGTCGGTCACTTGCAAGCTTCTGCTAGCTCCTGCAGACTCCATCCGGAGTACTTATGTCCTTTCAGGTCAAACACTCAAGCATCAAACCGCCACTGGAAAGAGATACATTGCACACATGGGTCTAAAAACCTGCACAAATGACTCCATCACACTCCATCTGCTTTATATCTACAAATTGTCTCTTCTCGTCTGGGACTTTCTTGTGTATGTATAGGTATGTGCTTATAAATCCCCTGTGGATGAAAAGGTAATGGGTTCATACATGTTACACTCTGACATCTTCTCTAACGAACCGGCGCCCGAGCAGCAGTGACAAGAGCCCTAATCGCGTTATTCATCTTCATAATCACACCTTATTCATCCTTATGATCACTATATTCATCTTGGTAATGGCTGTGAAGAAGGCAGGAAGGCCTGTGCAGCGTCTCCACCATCACACACACACACACACACACACAGACACCCACACACACACACACACACACAAAGATGTATCGGGGCAGCTAAGGCTGTCAAATCAGGCTTTTTCCATGTCATTGCTAAAGTGGAGCGTGTGAAGATTTAAAGACAGTGAAATGACAGTCGTTGCATCTTTAGCTCAACTATTTTGAAGTGAAACGGACTATGCTATAATTTTGGCATCCATCGGCTTAGATCTGGATGTGAGACAGGTTGTAGAGGCAGACCTGGTACGTACTTATCTACGAGGCATTTCTTTGTCTTCAGCACTACAAAGGAAAATAATGCATAAGTATAGAGCTGTGTCAGGATCTCCAGAATTGTATCAATAATAGTTCTATGTTTTCTAGTGTTTTCTGACCTACAGCTGACCTGTAGTCATCTGCCAAACATTGCAAAAGCTGTTCCTCATATCTGAAATTGTTTCTCAAAACTAGAGCCTGCAAGGTCTCACAAGTTCAGTTTTTCTCACAAGTTTTCAGACTGTTTCCCAGCATCCGCTCATGCTTCCTCCCGGGTTTCTTTTTCAGCTGTGGAGTGGGAGGGCTTTCTCCTGCCTGTGGTTCTGCACCGGGAGGTGCAAGGCCACAGAATGGAAGGAGAATGGCGATGGAGGGTGGGAGGACATTTCACAGATCCATGAAACGGGCAAACCAGTGACTCAGTGATGTCAGAGCAGCGTGCGTCACAGCCCTCTGGTCAGACGGGGCGAGATAATGTCCAGTTCTGCTGAAGAGTCAATTGGCGGCGGCAGCAGCAGCAGCAGCAGTAGCAGCAGTGCCTACAGGCAGAGGCATTCCCAGCTCAGGCCAAGTAAACACACTGCTATCTGCAACTGCAAACATCTACGCCAACAACCATCATGTAATCAACACTGTGACTGTTCGCTTTAAACATTAGTTCAAAAGTCCATTATGTGTAATTTGGGTGAAATTATTACCTTCTCTATAAGTAGGAATCTAATTCATCATAATTATATCCATTTTTTCATGGGTTGTTAATTGCCTGAATGTACACATTGTTGTTTTTAACACAACAAATGAGCTTTAACATTTATACCTGCAGCAGTTCCTCTCTATGGTGAACCACCATGTTTTCACAGTGGCCCAGTATGGACAAACTAAACGCATTTCTCCTCTGTGTTGGGATATCATGCCATGTGGTCTAGAAGGACAAAGGAGAAGCCTGAGCTGGAGTTTATGACCCTCACAAAGGGCTCCCCCAAAGACCACCATCCCTTTGTTCAAGACAGGGGTCAACAATGGCACCCTATTTGATTACATTACCACGATCAGGACACTGGGTCTATGTAAATCAGACCCTTTCATCTCCACACAGACTCAAACTCACTGTCTTCACTCACTTCAATCCACATCCTTTGTATGCAAAGGGCTTTGTTCATCCCGTGGAGACCACGCTCTCTTCACAACACACACCCTCCTCACTCCAAATGAGAACTCTGCGTTGGCATTGACTGAAACCGGACACCCCCAGCCGGGATCCCCGTCAAGTTATAAAAGACTGCTAGGCCCATCCGCCATTGCTATTCCCAGGTCATTGCCCTAAGGGAGCAACCTTCCATCTTTAAACTATTTTTCAAGCTAATTCCCGGTCATTGCTTTAAGGGAGCAGGCCTTCCACCCTTTTAAATGTTTTTTAAGCTTTTTCCCCACCCCGTCCAAGTGAGGAGTGGCTCCAAGTTTCCTCATTGATCTGGTCGCAAAAGAGAGCAACGTCGCAAGGTTTAACCACACCAATTTTCACTTTTGGGACTAAAAGCTATCAACCTCAAGTCGCGAGCTGAACATTATCAGTCCCGAGGATACGTGCACCTACGTGAGTACACGGATTACCACAACTTTCTGTTCAGTGACCTTCCCCGCCATCGTTGAGAGACGCCCAGTGTCGTAGAAGAAGGTGTGCCGAACGGACTTCCTTTCCTCCGCCAAAGGACAGGAGTAGCGTGTGCTGCATGCTGAACCCACCCCCCCTCCCCAGCTGTGGTCGGGGACGCATCCCGGCGCAATCAACAGCCAGACGAGAACCCATGATCCAGCTGCGGCCCTGGGTATTTCTTTTGGTAATCATTCTGAGGCGGGCACGCACGGCTATGTTATATAACTTGGATGACGTCACCGGGGTTCCCTGCAGGGTGTGTCCAGTCTCAGCCAATGCCGGCATAAAGTTTACGTCTTACGTCACTCTTAGGTGTGAGTGAGGGGAAGAGAGAGGTCTTCCCCCCGGGTTCGGATGGGTCACTTTACCCAAAGGATTTGTATTGCAGTGAATGGCGCCGATGAGTCTGGGTTCTTGCTGAGATGAAAGGGTCTGCTTTACTCAGACTCAGCATCTTGATGTTAATTTCACCAACTAGAAAAAAAAAAGTGCTGAGCAGCAATGGTTGCTCCCATTGCTCCCATTGCTCCAAGCGCTGCCATCCCTTGATCACGTAAACAAACAACCTTAAGACTTACAAAAGATAAAAACAAATCCGTTTATGGCAGGGAAAACCAACGAATGGTCATAACAAATAAAGACGTTGGCTACTGCTGGTAGAAAGCACAAAGCACCGCCTAAAGAGTGAAAATACATAATCCACCACGAGTGGTGACCTGCCGATCCAGATCCAGCCCAGAGATCTCTGTAGGTAATGTTTCAGAATGAACTTGTTTCTCCACCAAGAACCTCTCCAGTTGTTTCCTTTCTGTCCACCTCTGAATCCCAACGAACACACGTTGCGCAAGAGGTCCGGGAAGGACGGCGCAACACTGCTCCCTCCCTTGCTGGGAAGGCGGCTGCCTCCATTCCTGAGCCTGCGGAATGGAGGGCCATAAACTTCAACTCAGGCTTCTCCTTTGTCCTTGTCAAGCACATGGCATGAAATCCCAACATCCACAGCTGAAGCTGTAGCATGTGAGAAAAATCAAGTCTCTGTGTATTCATTAATTGATAGTTTGTGCAGTACGATGATGTGATGTGATGATGTGCTGGCCATGATGAAGCTCTAACTGGTTTGACCCCAATTCCAGCCTTTCCCCCATGATTTACACCACACGTTGGGGAAGTGAGCACATGGTATCAACACAAAATCTGCACCGGGCGCACAGCGGAACGGTTGCTGGGGGTCATAAATTCCCACTGAAAACAGTTGCCCATTGATTTTATCAGCGTGCCGCACTCTAAATTAAATCAACTGGATTCCCGAACGCCATCAATAAAAGCACAACACTTGAGGACAGACCTGAGGAGAAGGGGTGGGGAGGCGGTTACTTTTACTGGCCACTACTGGAAATCACAAATCACTGACAGTTTATGAAACTGTTTCACTACATTATGACGATTAGTGTATGAGCTGCACACTGTCACAGGAGGAGACACAATGAGATCATTCTATCTGAAAATGATTTTTAGGTGCAGTGTGTATGATTTCTGTCATTTTCACTCCTAAAGATATTATAAAACAACTACATACTGACATTTTCATGAATTTATGATCACCTAATTGTATTTTTTCCTCATCACCTTTAAAGGTGCAGTGTGTAAGATTTGGAGACATCTAGAGGTGAAGCATGCAGGAGAACCTATGGTAGACTTCAGTTGTCATTAAAACTCAAAAGATGTTTGTTTTTTAAAAGATGGCGGCCGCCGTAGAGCAGACCCACTCCTCGTGTAAATATACATCATTGGGCTCATTAAAGGGTCGTGCACATTTAGATGATTATACAGTACATTCATGAAAATGTCATTATGTAATTGTTTTGTTTTGTGACAGAATGACCAAATCTTACACCCTGTACCTTTACACAAACACACACACACACACACACACACACACACATACACACACACAAGCAAGAACAGCACCATCCTGAATGTTAGAGCTACAGTCATGTACCCTCAGAGATGCTCTTTGCAGTTGGCTAGATTTAGGTGATCATGACTCACTCTGTGTTCCTGTGTCAGTCTTACATAACAATATGTTACGTATTCAATCTCTCACTAATAACACTTGGAATGATAAGTCACATCAAAATCCTCATGCAGGGTAAAAAGGCTCAGTTGCACACTTGCCTTTGAGAAGAGGAGACGCTCACTTGCAAGCTCCTGCAGTGCCGAAGAGGCACACTGGAGAACACTGATAAATGGTCTGTATTTATACAGCGCTTAATCAAGTAGACCTCTCAAAGCGCTTCTCAGCACAGTTTACATTCACCCAGTCATGCAAACATTCATACTGTGCTTCTATTTGCTGCACTTTGTATCTATGAGTAAATGGGACAATGTGGGGTTTAGTGTCTTGTGTCAGTGTCGAACCAGAGGACGAGTCCTCGAACCCAATGGTTCCCAACCGCTGGTCCCCGGACCGGTACCGGTCTGCGGGTCATTTGGTACCGGGCTGCGAAGAAAAGAAATTACCATCACCATGTACCGGTTATACATTTTTTCATTTGTCTCCCGGTTATCTTATTTTTGAAAAATGACTTCCGCAATCTTATTTCTACATCAGCATGTCATTTCTGTCTCCACTCCTTCGCTCTCTGTCTCGCAGCAGAGTGACCTGAAGTGCGTACACACACACACACACACACACACGAGGGCGCTCATGCACATTGTCCCACCAGCGGACTGAGAACGCGCATCGGAAAAGAATACTTCAGTTCTGATTATGACTGTCGTTATTAAAAGAAACACATGACTATCATGATTCATCTTGTCCGAGTGTTTGTGTCGGTGTCCGTCTGTCTCTGGTACAAAAGGGCCGAAACTGGTCCCTGGTACAAAAAAGGTTGGGGACCCCAGTGCTTCCTGGCGCAATGGTCGTCCTCCAAAGTCCGAACTAAAGTAACAGGAGCTGAACTACGTGTCTTCCAGTATATCCAGCGCGAGGCGTCTATTTCCAGGTTTGTTCGGTACGATCAGTCTGATCGCCGCAAATGACCTAATCTCCCATTAGATGCAACGGCACAGTTGACCAATTAATTAATAATCTAACAAGAGTTATGAAGTGCTACGAGGAACAGAGGACGGAGCTGGAATGCAGCGGCACTGGGCAGTTTCTAGTGGAAGATCGCTGCATTGATCGGAACGGGGGCAGCAATAAACCAACATTACACGGCGACGTAAGGACATGGCTTTAACTTGGCTCCTTGACTATGGAAACACAAAGAGCTTCTTCGGAGGTGTGGGAGTTCAACCACTTAAGCACTTCGGCACTAATACCAGCGACAAATGAGCACTGGGACCGGTTTGACGGAAAAGAGGTAATAGCGGATCACTCCTTGCATCACCCAGAACCTCGTGCTTTGAACTAATCATTATCAGTCTCTTCATCGAGTGTTTAGCTGGTTTGTGACCATCTGAGAGTGATTGGTTTGCCGTAAACACGATACCTCACGCCCACATTGCAAATCTTAACCGTAGGATATCTTTCACAGGGAAAGATTCATCAGTTTGGTTCACAAATTCACACGATTGAAAGCACGGATAACACTTCAGAATCAGAAGGTGCACACGCACACTGTCAAAGTCACCTACAGCAACTTTTTACAATTGCTGCCAATTACAGTTTACCAAGTTGCAAAACTTTGGCTGGGCGTGAAATCACACATCAGCAACAGAGACAGATTCCTACACAGCGAGGCAGCAACTCTTTGCCCGGGATTACAAATGGAATTGTCTGAGACAATATAATAAATCTGAACCCTGAACACTCAGTTATTCACTTTTATTCTATATAGCAAACGCTTCGTAAAACGGAGATACTTTTGAAAAACAGAAATACGACTGCATGCAACTGCTGCTGTCACACCCTTATTGAAGATGTGGTTGAAGAAAAGACAAGTTGATTATTATTATTGTTGTTGTTATCATTATTGTAATCTTTATTATAGGGCTGGCAGTGGCTCAGTGAACAGAGCAGCCTCCTTTGAAAGCAAAGGTGGCTGGTTCGAATCTAGCAGGAGACATGCTGCATTATCACTGGCCAAAACAATGATACCCCTTCAGCCCAATGTGCTCTGATAGAAATACCCTACAACCTGGCTCTATGGACAAGCGATTGAAAATGACATGAGATGTGATTAGTATTGTTGTTGATATCATTTCTTTGGTGTTAATTATCTTGAAATTCTTTCAAATATTGGTTTTTTTTGTGATGGTGGTCCTTGGTGGTCCCTGATGTTGTAATGTGGTGTGAGGGCCACATTACAACATCATGTCCACAATACTCTGTTTGGTGATGTGGCTTTTAAGTCGGTGGTACTAGTGATGCTAAGAATTCGGAGCCATACAGACTGCTGCTTTTTCTTAATAAAAATGGTGGCCATGATGTTTGTTTTATGTTATTGGTCTGGTTGGCCAACCCAGCACCTGACATAAGCCATTTTAGTTTGTCAGCGTTGAACCGGTTTTTCTGGCAGATGGCCAGCTTCAGGCTCGTTGGCTGGCGAAAAAAAATGAGATTTGAAATGAGGCCCCTGGCTCAGAACCGGCCCTTAAACTGCCTGGGTGGAAGAAGCGCTAAAAGCCAGACACACCAAGGCCATCGGGTTCGGTTACAGGTTAACTCCATGAGAGAGCCGCTCTGTAGCCCCACCCTCATCCCCTCCCTCCCTCTGCCCGGGGGCAGAATGATTAATTTGTAACTATTGATTTCTCTTCCTGAGCTGAAGGTGTGTTTGTGTGTGTGTGTGTGCGCATGTGTGTGTGCGTGCGCATGTGTGAGTGAGTATGTGTGTGTAGGGGGCACATGAGAGTGGGTCTGAGAAGCGAGAAGGGCGAGGGAGGAGATGCTTGGATAGAGGTGTCTTTGTGCGTGTGTGTGTGTGTGCGTGCGTGTGCGCGCGTGAGTGAGATGGGGGGGGGGGTTTACATCCAATATGCAGTATAGTGCTTCGCTGCAGTTCTTTTTTTCCCTCTAATCTTTAATGTAGGAAAAAAAACCCAATGGTTGCAGTCTGGATGCGTCAAACCACCTCCCTCTTCTCTCCACCTCTCTTCCCTGCGCTGTCACTGGCGATTGGCAATTCACTGAGTGTCCACATGTCATCTCTTGCCCTGCCGCAGCAGCCAGCAGGACAGCATGCTGGGAGGAGGAAGAGTGGGGGTGGGGGGGGGCTAAGGGGAGGCAGCCATGATAGCTAGATGGATGGTGGCGTGTATTCATCAATTTTCCCGTTTCATTACATCTATGTAAATGCAGCTGGGGATGTTCTGTATGCGTGTGAGCGTATGTGTGTATGTGCTCATCCCTCAGCCCTCACAACGCCACATCCTTCCCTACCCCTCCCACCGCAGTCTGATTTTAGAAAAACATCGTCCTCTGTGAGGAGGGATTCCTCGAGAAGTGAATGGTTTGAGTCACCAGCTAGGAACCACAACTCCAGTCAGAGAATTGATTCCAGAAGAGGTTTATTTAGGAATAGGGGCCAAGAGGTAAAGAGGGTGAAGGTTTCTAAGATAGGTGCTGGAGGTAATCCAGATAGGGAATTCCTATAGAACCTATATTATATGTAGTTAATTGTTAACCTTAACTTCTATAACTTTGGTTTAAAGGGCAAAGGTGCTATAATCTTGTCCTGTATGTCGCCTATGATAAGTTGCCTATGATGTGCTTCCCAATAGTCCGTGAGGGTAATACATCACTTGCAGGAGCGAGGCTTCTTGGTGTCCTACCAGCAAGTAGCAGGATGTCACTGGCTCGGGGTCAGAGGCGTCAGCTGATAGGAGGCCTAGGGGCTTGGCGTTCATGATTCCCTCCACTTCGACAAGCATCTGGTACTATCTGCTCTCTGAGTGTCCCCTGAGTGCAGCCTTCACAGACTTCACCTGTCTTTCCCAGGTCCCTCCGAAGTGTGGTGCACTGGGTGTATTGAAGCAGAAGGCGATCTGCCAGCTGCTCCTTTAGGGTGGGGCACCTTGCTTGGAGGCTCTCTCTCTGAGTTCCTGATATGCGCCTAAGTTGGTGCCGTTATCTAGGAAGAGTTCGAACCGCTTTCAGCGTCTTGCAGAGAACCGTCGTAGGCCGTCTGAATCTCCTCGCCAGCCATCGATGGTTCTCTTTGAGGTTCGATAAGAGAGGTCCTCTGGCGATATCGTCTGTTGTTGGTGGTATCTACATACCGCCAGCGTTCAACGTCCGTTAGGGTCTGCGTCTCGTGATGCGAGCTCCGACAAAGACCTTGTAGTGGCAGGAATCTGATTTGATCCAGTGCGGGACTGTGATGGAATCCATCCGGATCGTTGTTTGTTGGATGCGGTTGTCGAATTCTGTCTTGAGGGTTTGAGCTAGTTCTGCGCCACTGAGGGCAGCACAGAGCTCTGGACGGGCCATGGTGAGCTGCTTTCTGGGTGCTACTCGCGATTTAGCAAGTACAAATGCTACATGGGTCTGGTGGCATGAGTCGATGGTTCGCATGTAGACTATCGAACCATAATCCAGCTCAAAGGACCAATTTGTGAGGAAGGATTCCTCATGAAGTGGATCAGACCAACTATGAGTCCGGTCAGAGAATTGATTCCAGAAGAGGTTTATTTAGGGATGGGGCCAAGAGGTAAAGAGGGTGAAGGTTTCTAAGATAGGTGCTGGAGGTAATCCAGATGGGGAATTCCTATAGAACCTGTATTATGTGTAGTTTATTCTTAACCTTAACTTCTACACCTTTGGTTTAAGGGGCAGAGGTGCTATAATCTTGTCCTGTATGTCGCCTATGATAAGTTAGGTATGATGTGCTCTGAGGCGCCGTGGACTTTCGTACATCCTTCCTTTGGCAAATGTTCGCTGCCACTTAATTCCTTCTTCTTAGGTTAAATCCACTGTTCAGCAACTGAGGAACTTTAACATTACGTCCACTGAAAAACAAGGGGTGGGGGCGACAGTGGTCGGGATAAAAGAGATGACAGGCTATGTGATCACAGCTTAATTCCATTGGATAATCGTTTTAATTAGCGGTTAGCGTTTGTGGTGATGACGAGCACATTTTTGACAGATGATGTTTGGAGAAGAGTGTGACCTACATTCTCTGTCTGAGAGTCACACACAGACACACACACACACGACTGCGTAAGAGTCACATAGTAAATGAGAGAAATGAAACATATAGTGTCAGAAAATGTTCATTTTGCCAGTTTTCCCATTCAAAGGCATGAACAACGCTGCAGATGCGATCGATGAAATGTATGCACAGTCAGTAGAAATCAATAGATTATGGTGTTTCAGAGAAGGGACGCTGGGAAATAAAGCCACAGCTCATAGTTCAAACTAACAATAACACCAGTCACATTAAAGGGCGTAACAGTGAGCGGCTCGTTCAGATTAGAACTCATTTTCTCCATTTCATATCTTTCAGAAAATGCATATAAAAAGAGGTGGAACCAGGCCGACCAGCTTAAAAAATAATTTTGACTATAAAACCTTTGATGAAAAGAAAAATATAAAAAAGGTGAAAGGACAAACGTTTTTTCCATTACTTCAATAATCCGATCCCACTGGTCAGAAAATAGATCGAGGTTTTGGTGCTATTTTGGGTCAAATGACTTGCCAATGTAGCTGAATTTTGATCAGCTTCAGCTCCATTCGCTTCAGTCTTTGGAAAATGAAAATGTCTTTCAGATCTACATATAACACTGCCAAAGCTGTGACATGAGGGAGCTTCTCCTGATTTATGGTGTAGAAGATTCAAGGTAAACACAGTAACATTGTCTTAAATTGTTCCTTGCCCGTCCATTTGAACCACGTTGAAGAACCCATTGTAGCCGTCAGTTATCATCAAAACTCAAATTTGTCTTTTGACGTAGGAATTAAAACACATCAACGTTTTCCTTTGGAAATGACACTCCTATTCTGTCTTCCGTTCATCTGCATTTCATCCTCCTCATTTCTGATGTCCACGGTGTGCATGAGCTCACTCTCACAAACTTTATTACAATTCTGCTGCTCATTCTTACCATTTTTGTTCAGCGATCGATGGAGAGATGAGGTTTGGGACGGGAACCTCTGTGGGCTCCAACACTCACATTACTTCCCGACATGCTGATGATGCTGTGACCAAGCTGCCCCGGAGCCAAGGGCACTGTGGTTAAATATAAGATCTGTTCTTGGCAACTTGCGCATGGAGTCATCCGAGGGACCGGCACAGTGTTTGAACTCGCCGCGATGATGTGATGCATGACACATATACATACGCACAAAACAAGGCTGACTGCGGACACACAACTGTAAGTCTCAGGAAAATGTCACAATAGCTCCAGCGTCCACATCCGCACTGTTGGTATAGAGAAAAAAAATACACTTGTTGTGTTACATCTGCACTCAATTCCAGGTGATGATGTGTTTTCTTGTGAGTGTGTGTGTGTTTCTTGTCCGTGTGTCCGTGTATGTGCATGTGTGCTGTGATCAGGAGAAACTCCATGTCCTGGAAAGTGATCCGAGCAGAGGGAAGACACGCTGCTGCTCATTAAAAATTTATCCTGTTCCTCTCGCAGAAACACAGATGTGAAGGTGAGCTCTCACATGCTAACACACACATGCGCGCGCATACGCACACACACACACGCACATACACACACACACACTATTGGGGATGAGGAGAGGGGGAGGGGTGCAGCAGCATGGTCGACTGGAAATTACAGCATCCTCCTTGAGCATCACCTTATCCTTCCCTACATCACAGTGTAGCACCGATAACTGTGACTTCATTTTGACAAATCCCCCCCATTTGCTGTGATCTTCAGATTCAGACACTACTGCCCTGTTCTTTTTTTAAGTCTTGGGAAGAATCAACAGCATTGTCGGCAGTTCATTCCGCGATTTTGTCTCAGCCTTCACATTCGTTGAATGCCTTACCCAACCAGACATACAAAAAAAATCGAGCGTCAGCCTTTACCAGACACCAGGTTTACGTGATTTCCTTTACGAAGCCTATTAAATCATCATCCTTCAAGTTAAGCGCCCGACTCACTCCATCATGCAGCTCTGCCGAGCCGTGAGCGATAGAACAAGCGCAGTCGAAATCAATTAAAGTTAGGTCACGTTCAGCCTTTGCTAAGATGAAAATGAATTGTACAGCCGGGCGTTTGAACCTCATCTCAACACTCAGCAGAGTGATACAAACTGAAATGTCGGGTTGCTCTCAGATGAACCTCGTCAGTGATCACAATGAACTTTTCCCTTCTTTTCCGGTCTTTGAATTGTGGTCAACTGTACGGGGAGTTAATGTTTTTTTAGGTAGATCTCAACTGACACCTGGGCCGACCTGGTACGTACTGCGGGTGATGCTACGGCACCATGGGCCCACCCACAGCTCCATGGGCCATGGGCCCCCCTTCCACCTCTATGCCCGTTTCTGAATGAACTGGGAACTAGGAGTTTGGATTCGGAGAGATGGCGATGAGTGACTCACCCAGAATTGCCTTCAAAAGCACCCTAATGGGTGACTTCACGGACGGACGTTACGTTCATCGTTATAAACAGTCTATGATTGGATCACACATAATGGTGCTGTCAGGTTTCTTTGCCTTGTTGCACAGAAAACAAATCAATCACACTTTACTCGTAGCATTTGATATCTCAGTTAAATGAATTCATATTCATATACACGCACACACACACTCACACTTGAGCAATCTGGACCTGGTCATCTTCATTTGCTATCAGTCATCCTAACTCAACCCCCAGCATCCCTCCTCCGATCCTCCACTTAACCTTAGCTACTGACTTAGAAACCTTCAGTCCTCCACCCTCTCTTCTGACCAGACCTGAGAGTCCTGGCCGAGGTGGTATTTTGGCCTCCATAACAGCGGCTCTCTGCCAAGAGGTGAAAACGTCTCTGTCACCACTGTTCTGTTCTGTTGGTCCCCTTATTTTACAGTGTCTATTATTCATATCACAGTGGCTTTTCTGTCTGAGATGATCATGTATTAATAATGGGGGAAATAATTACCACCAACTCACTGCATGTCACTCGGATGCACCGTTTTAATGAATTGTAATTATAAAGGATTAGGTCACCCTAAATACACATTTAGAAGATTTTTTTAAAACTCTGGCTGCAACTCACAATAGTTGCCTTCAAAAGAAAACGTTTCTTAACTACTTCATAAATGTTAGGGGGAAATGTTCAGGAAACAATCTGGTTTGAGAAAAATCTGAATGAACAACTCTCATTTTGAAATGATCTACTATTATTGCCTACACTGGACAATGATGATGGCTGCAACGGAGCAGTCTAAAGCAGCACTCAAGCACAGAGACATTGTGGGCCGAGTACATCAGGGAAGGGGCGGTCCTGGCCTTGGGGCCAGTAGACCAGCCTGGAGCAAGGCCACTCCATCTCAGAGACGCAAGCTGGTGGTCCACAAGATACGTCGGAAAGAGGAAGCGGGAAGGTGCGCACAAGCTGTGGTGCAGGCAAAGCAAGGTCAGTGGATGGCATGGGAAGGAGTGGAGAAGAGAAAGATCTCCTGGAAAGAGCTGTGGGAGATGGAGGCATTCAGGGTGAGCTTTACCATCAGGGCTACCTACCATGTCCTGCCTCCTCCCAAAAACCTCAGCCAACGGCAGGGCGAAGACCCCACATGCTCTCCCTGTCCGAGTCCAGCAACAGTGAAGCACATCTTGGTGGGCTGCAAAGACCAGCCTCACCCAAGGTCGTTACACCTGGCGGCACAACCAGGTGTTCAAATGTCTTGCAGCAGTGCTGGAAAGCCGACGAACAAGTGTCAACGCCCTTCCATCCCCGCTGGCGGGCAACAACAAGCCAGCCTCAAGACCATAGGACCAGACACTGGACAACTGGGCGGGGCACGGGATTGGAAGCTGCTGGCAGACTTGGGCCAGAGGCTCTGCTGCCCTGCTGAGATTGCATCCGCCAACCTGTGTGCCAGATTTTGCTCTGTGGTCAGCCTCGCTCAGCTCGTCTACATCATCGAGCTCATAGTGCCTGGGAGAGTGCAGCGGAGGAGGCCTACGAGCGCTAGAAGCTGAGGTACGCTGAGCTTGCCGCCGACGCACAACAACAAGGCTGGAAGGCGAGGGTACGCCCAGTGGAAATAGGCTGGAGAGGGTTTGTAGCCACCTCAACATCCAGGCAACTCAGGGAGATGGGAGTGCGAGGGAAGGCCCACCAGCAGGCAATCAAAGACCTCTCCAAGGCTGCTGAGAAGGGGAGTCAGTGGCTGTGGGTCAAGAGAAAGGACTCCACCTGGGCTTTCACATGAGTTGATGGCATCTAGGGGCTGAACCTGGGATGCTGGGATTCACCGCTGCACCCTGTGGAGGTGTCGGGGGCCTGTCAGCGAAACACAGAGGAAGGGTGGCGCCCACTTGATAACCCAGGGGATGCTACCACTCACTTGGCCGTCCCACAGAGGCTCATTGGGGTCTCAAGTATGCAAAACGGGATAATAACAACTAGTCCTACACAACAGATCTTACATGTGACATCATGCAGTTTATCATGATGTGGGAAATACACAGCAATTTTGATTGTAGATTGTATATCATATCAGAGAAAACTGCTCATATCGGTGAACTGCACTGCATTATATTTGAATGAGATGTTCATTGTGGGTATGTTATTCTAATGTTCTAATGTTCTAATGTTCTCATAACTTTTCTAGTATTCTGCCACCGCAATATTATTCTTATATAATACATTTAGCATCTGCTGAAATCTGATATTTGGCCTCAATTAAAACATATTTTGGGTAGATTGACCCTTTCAATGACACAAAGACAAGAAAAACAAACAGCTGAACTTGTTTGTATCAATGTACCTTCTTCTTAGGTCACGGTAGTGAACCTGCTGAGAAATCGTCTGTTGTGTGGATGCATGTTTGAATTGTACTGTAGATGTTTAGTATCAATAATCTCTTTGTCCTTTAGCCTAAACTAAACCCTTTATATTTTCAAAAGAAAAAAGTCCTCTCTTGGGAGGCCGACATGTTGCACCACCATACACTATGCACCACCGTATTATTAACCATATTATTAGCATTATCATTATTATCATTGTTGTTGTTGTTGTTGTTATTGTTGCTGTTGCTGTGGTAATTATTCAGCATTTGAAGTTATAAGCAGGTAACTGAATATACTGAGCAGGGGGCAAAGCCTTGATAAGCTTCTGCTCCATTCCCTCCCCCACCTCTAAAATGATGCAGTGTGTTTGGGCTGTGTTGTGACACAAAGCAAATACGGAGTAATAGATTGCGAATGAACTGCACCACCGACACCGCCAATTAATCAAAAGGCACATTGCCGTACTTTCTCTGCGCTAATGCAAAAAAAGAAAAAAGGGAGTGAGCCGCACTTCCTTAAAATGAATGGATTGTATCTGCAGTTAATCATCATTTACTACAGGGTCTCTCTGGGACATTTGCACAGCTTAAGGATACAGGCGGCGGAGTGGAACAGAGAGGAGCTCTGCTGCGAAGCAACCCGAATTTGGCCTGCTGGTAATTACACTTTCATTGTAAGAGGATCAATTCTATGTAATCAGGGTGGAAATCTGAAAATCGAGTGCTTATCCAAGCTGCTTCAACTTGGAAACCCCACATTTACAAGTGTGATGCATTCATTTGATAAACAAATACTCAAACTGCAAATACAAGGCAACAGCTATGGGATGCAACGCTTTCACTTTTCCTTTGCTCTTGACCGATGTGACTGTGACCTCTGACCTCTGCAGGGGTATGACGCTCCCTCTTTGTTTTTACCGGGTAGAGTTTTTTTTGTCAGCGAATGGAAATTAAATCTACGACTATATTCAAATGAACTTCATGTGATGTTCATTTATAATCTGCCACTCGTTGTTGACCAATCAATGTCATTTTGTCTTTCCCAGGGAAGAAGAATGCCTATATTATTTTCAAACTGCCCAAATTCCGTCCTTTTTATTGAATACTTTAATCTGATCACCATTCTTTTCACACAATTATCAGTTTATTATATATTTATTATTGCAGTTCATTCACGATTGTCCAAACAATGTTTCAGAAAATATATGAATGATAAAGAAAGAGAGCTGAAAACATAGGGGGCGTTTACTTGAAATGAAATCGCTTAATCACTTACTTAAAGGTACAGTGTTTATTCTTCACTTCCAATTTCATCATGTTACACGTGTCCTTCATTATTATCATCACTATAATTGGTCGGATTAATCTCATGAATGCACACCACATGTTCCATGATCCTACATTTACCACCGCCGACATCAACGATTCACCATCTTGCAAACCTCTTGTGAACATCTGTGCTTCAGCAGTGTGCATCGATCCTGCTCCAGTCACGCACTGTGCATGCACAGGTACGCTGGTAGATGCACTAAGATATATTTTTTTCAAACAATGTTAATCATTGATCCTATCCATTCTTTTCCACTGCCTTTATCTTCCTCTATTGTTCAATTCAATGAATCTTCTGATCAAGCTTCAATTAGCCCATGTCTAGGAACTATGATGAGTTACAGGATGAGTTAAAGCAATATGGGAATTGTGGTGCTGGCAGGAGATGAGCAGTCCGTGCCTGTAGAGGCACCCAGTGTGATCAAACAGTGACTGGTTTGCTATTGATTTGTTCTCCGGTCATTTTGGATAAAGATAGACCCCTCCCAATTTCACAGATTGCAGCTAAAAATAACACAAGTAAATCAAGGCTAGACTCACATAGAAACACACACACACACTGCATTCCCACTGGAGATCACTCTTATTTTTCTTATTTATATTCACAAGGCTATTGAGATGGACATGCTGTGTGTGTGTGTGTGTGTGTGTGTGTGTGTGTGTGTGTGTGTGTGTGTGTGTGTGTGTGTGTGT
>JAFBJT010106509.1:6996-19496 GCA_016785325.1 Chascanopsetta lugubris
GGGGGGGGGGGGGGGGGGGGGGGGGGGGGGGGGGGGGGGGGGGGGGGGGGGGGGGGGGGTTGAGGGTTAGTGTAGGGTTCAAATCCGAGGGCTCTGCTGCGGTTCATAAAAGTGAACTCCGACTAAATGACCTTATCAAAATGTAAACAAGTACAGCTCAAGGGGAAGTACAGGTGTCACCAAATTAATAGAATCTAATCTATTCATCCTTCCATAATCAATATGCTGATTACCTGAGATTATTATTCACATATTTCTTTGTTAAATATTTTAGAATGATGTATTTATAACAACAACAATAATATATTTATATATATAATAATAAAAATCAATGATAAATAATAATGTTGTCGTTTATTGTATTGAATTGTACTGAATTGTATTGCATTGTATTTTATTTGACTTTCTTTCATTCTACTCTATTTTACGTCATTTCATTGCTGAGAAATATGCTGCTGTCTGAGGTGGAGCTCCCGTCTGTGACCCACCTGTATCTGGTCCAACAGGTTCCTGGCCTGCTGCAGGGCCACTGCCTCCCCTGGCTGCCGCACATCAGCATCATGAGTCACTTCCTGCAGCCACCGCCGCAGCTTCTCTGCCATCTCCCTGTAGCTCTGCCACTGTCGCACCAGGCTGTCGATGATGCCTCGCCGCTGCTGCGCCCGCCGCACGATGCACTGCCATTGGTTACTCAGCAGGGCCAGTTTCACGCTGAAGTCGTCTCTGTTCGTGGGGCCAGAGAGAAACTGGGTCACGGCTGGATCCATGCTTTCACGAGGAGGATGAATGGGATATAAATGAGTATCTCTGTGTTTACCTGTCGTCCATTAGTCCATGGTCCAACATCCGATGACCATCGCTGATGATGGAGTAGAGAATCTGTTGCCGACTGAACATTTCTGCCTGGAACAACTGCACAGACATGTGAAGAACAAAGACTCGTATATGCGCCAAGGACAACATGGGTTATTATTTCACATGTATTGTGACTTCCTGTCTGACCTCATGGTCTCGCTGCTGCTCCATCAGACTCTGGTAGTTTCCTGAGATCTCAGCGGCCAGCTGCAGCTCGGTCTGCGACAGGAAGTCCATCCAGGCCTCGCACTTCTGCAGGAAACTTTGCTGCTGGAGCAACACGGCCTGAAGTTTACTGAGGAGAGAGAGGGAGGGAGAGAGAGAGGGAAGTCACTCACGCACAATAAATTCACCACTAGATGTCAGTGAATACTACATAGTGAACCTTTAATAGTTCATACATATTTCCTCAAGGATAGATCCAAATGTTGCATAAACAATAGAAGCCGAAGGGACATACTACATGGCCTGTATGTACCTGAACCTCTCGGTGAGGTGAGCGCAGTGAGCCGCCCAGGATCTGTTGAGACCCTGCAGCTGCTTGACGTCTCTGTCGCTGACCGGTAATCTGTACACCAGCTCATTCACCCGCTCCAGGTCCGGAGAGAGACTGCTCAACTTCAGCAGGTGGAACTGGAAACACAGGACCAGACACTTATGAGGATAAAACCTTTTTTTATGAAGGTAGGAGCAAGAGACGGGGGTAGGGCCAGATGTTCAAAGACGAAAGCAGCTGGGTTTTAGTACCTTTAGTTTTTCCATCCGTGACTGGACCGCACTGAGCTCCGGCGAGCCCACCGGGTCCGACTCCTTCAGCACCGCCTCCGCCTCCTCAGCCTTCTGCCTCAGTGTTTCCAGCTGTTCCCTGAAGCTGTCGCAGGACTGACAGCCAGACTGGAGAGAGAGAGAGAGAGAGAGAGAGGCAAAGAATAATAAGTCACAAGAGCAGGAACGATCCCAAAACTCTGGAACCGTGAGCGTGTGTTTATCATTCTACCTGCAGTACTTCCTGCTGCCTCTGGAGGGCGTGTTCCAGCGCCGCCAGGCGATGTGTGAGTGACAGGTGGTCAGACTGGAGGGCTGCAGAGGAGGAGGCGTCCACTTGGCTCTTCAGCTGCTCCCCTAGAGCCTGCAGCTGCTGGAGTGACTCCTGCACCGAGGCCTGGTCTCCCAGACACGCCTGCAGAGGACACGCGTGATGCAGATGCTTTTAGGAGGCATTTTGCAGTTAGTTTTAAAAGTTTGCATTCATCAGAGCAAGGTGGAATTTTTACAAAGAGCCAACTGAGCGCTTCTTATTCATTCAGGATGAGTTAAACCGGGGCTGTGTGTTTTCGTTGTAACGCTGAATAGCATCTAGCAACAGGTGGACTGTCTCTAGACATTGCACAGCGTGGCCCCTGGAGCTCAGCATGGCAACGGGGGGAGGGGGGAGGGGGGAGGCAGGGGGGGGGAACCCCTGTAGTGTAAATCAGGGGCCTGTCTCTTCCGTTACAGCCTCATGCTCAAAAGGGGCTTTTGTCAGGGTTGTGCAGTGGGACGACACTCAAGGAAACAAAAGCGACAGGGTGTGATTTGGTATTCTGCAGAGGGGACAGAGGCTTTGTGGATCCTCACAGCGAGCTGACAAGCAGCGCAGGGGCTTATTCTCAACAACTGAGAAAACAATGGAGACGTCAGGGTTTTCAGTATGCTGGTACTGTGGGTGGAAAAACGCAGGATGTCTTACGAGGGCTGGATACAGGAAGTGAAGCAAAAAAAAAAAAACACGTATTGACCACACCACAGAACTTCAGTGTCGGTCACATGGTGCCCTGTGGTCAAAAATGGCATTGTTCCACTGACTATTATTGAGAATTTAATGCAGGGGCGTCAGATGAGAGAACATTAATGGCAATCGTTCAATAAAAGTAAGCGCTATTTCAAATTTGTCCACTAGGGGTTGTGCACAACACTGTGGCCCATGAACTGAAATTATTGAGTGTATTTTAATACAGTTTTAGAGGATCTTTAACTACCAAGTACATTTAGGTGTGTATTCCTCACACAAAGTGTTTTCCAGATTCAAGATTTTGTCTATTTTGGATTCACATTTCTATATTTCTCTCATAGATGTGCATCAGAGGTGCAGGACCAGAAGAAGACGCTAGTGCTCTTGCACAATGGAGACGAACGTGGGAGGAAAGAGCAGAACCCTGCCTTCATTTCTTAAAATATATCCAAGATTATAAAGAGGACAATCTGTCGAGTTCACTCACGTCACAGTCCTTTATCCAGGCGCTGCTCTCCTCCTCTGTGATCTCCTTGTCGGTGGCGCTCTTCAGCAGCCGGTCGGCCTGCTCTTCCTGTCTCTGCACCGCTGCCACGCACTGACCGTACAACTTCCTGTAACGCTGCCACAGCCCCAACAAGGCCTTGCTGCTCCTCAGCTGGTCGGAGATCTGCTCTAGAAGGCCGTTCCACCTGCGGCGATAGAAAATATCAAAGGAGTTAGAAAGTACTGATTCTGGCTTTGAGGTGAGTCGGAGGTGTGTTGCCGTTACTCTCACCTGATGTTGACGTCCCTCAGGGCTCTGTTGAGGGTTTCAGCCACAGACGGGTGACACTCTGTCAGCAGCTGGTGCGTCACGGAGCCAAACTTCCTCAGACTGCTCTCCTGTTTATCCATCTCCTCCTGCAGGTTCTTTAAAAACACACACACACACCCATGAACGTAAACCCTCCGTCCTCAGAGTCCAAGAATCGTTTTTTTTCTTTCTTCTGCACCGCTCACCTCTAGATTCTCCACCTGCTGCTGCACCGCCTCCAGAGACCCGTTGAGGAGGCGCAGGCGGGACACGGAGTAAATCCCCTCCATCAGGTATCCCATAATCTCCTCCGAGGCTCTGCGATACAAGGTCCACTGCTCCAGCACCGAGCGCAGGCTGACCTTCATCTGACTTATCTGTGGGAGAACAAAGGGAGATGAGCTATTCGAGTGTCTCAAAGCCAGTGGGTAATACAACCACTGACGGATGGAAGCAGCTCACCATGTGGTCCAGATGAGCCCAGGACTGGTTCAGGCCTTTCAGGGTCTCCTTGACGACAGAACACGCCGCGCCTTTCTTATCCTGAATGAGAGCGTTTCCTCGCTCCTCTGCTTTCTCTAGATCCTTCTCTTTCTCCTTCACTAGCTCTTCCAACTCCTGTGGAAACACAGTAATGTAGTTTAAGAATAACAGATGATGATGATAATAAAGATATGAATAGCATCAACGGCACTGCTTCATTGGTACCTGACAGTCTTTGAGCGCGTTCTGCACCGATGCGACATCCTCTATCCTGTGTCTCTTCTTCAGCTTCTCCTCCTGCAGCGTGAGCCAGGTTTTCAGAGCCTGGACTCCGTTTTCGTGCTCCAACCAACTTTCCAACAGTCCTTCCAACAACTGAACCTGGAGGAGAAATCATACGGAAAAAATTAGAATGGAGTATTCTTTGGGGTGGGGGCGGGTGGGGGCTGGGGTCTAGACGTTAGTTACCACGGTAACCATGGACAGTGAGCCATGTGCTAAGGGTACATCTGCATCCTGGGCTAATGAATATCTGCAATTATCCATATAACTTTTACCCACATTTTATAGAAATTGTAATACAATTTTTGAAGACTCTGTGGTGCTGCACTTTGCGGACGGTCCCTTGGCAGCGCTCAGGGCACATTTTGTTTCGTTGAGCACAACAAACGGGTTATTCAAGTAAAAACCACACCTGTAGCTCGTTCTTCAACCTTCAACAGGAGCAATTGTAATAACTCTTGATTGCTAAGTGAATAAAAAAAATTACCTTCTCTGTAATAAGACCCTGCAGGATCTGCCACCTCTTGTTCATGGCTCCCAGATTCTCAGCGAAATTGGTTTTGTCACTGCGCTTCCCCTCCACGTCTTGGCTGCTGATCTGCAGCACCGACTGGTTGACAAAGTCCACGGTCAGCTGCTTACACGTCAGGTCGATGCGGAAACCCTGAGAAACACAACGTCAGACATCGTGAGGAGGATACGTCACAAAGAGCTGGAGGCGGCTGAGGAACTTTTTGAATATGTATGATGTTGGTACCTTATATTTCTGCAAGAAGTTCTGAACCATCTCAGAACCCACAGCTCCCATGATCTTATCCTGGTCCTCCTCTATGATGTTCTCCATGAGGGAGATCCAGCTCATCAGCTCGGTGATGGCATGACGCGACGCCAGCTTCTCCATCTGCAACTGAGGGTGGAAATCTGCTGTGTCATCACAACGTTTTTTTACCAGTCAGCCAATCAAGAAACAAAATGATAGAAATAGAACATGTTACAAAAGATCCTCCAACAGACCTGGTGCAGCTTCTCCTGTACGACGGGAATACGAGTCAGAAGCTCCGCCCACTGCGTGTCGATGTGACCCAGCGCCGTCCTCAGACCGGCTGTATCTACTCTCTTTAATCTGAGAAGCTGGTTCCCCGTGCTCAGCACGGACGAACGCAGAGACGACTTGGCGTCCACCTCCTTGGAGAACTCCTGAGGGGAGACAGACGTTAAGATTGATTATAAATACATTGACAAAAAATGATCTAAATGGATTGGGATATGATACCAAGACTCACCAGGAAGGCGTAGAGGTGGTCTCTGACCGTCTCCAGCTCCTGAGGCACCGTCACCGACTGCGTGGTCCAGAACTCCAGGCGTTCCAGAGCCGACTGCAGCCACTGGCTCAGCTCAGCAGACTCGCTCTGGTACCTGAGATCAACACACACACATGTTATCATAATCCATCATGAAATGAATCGATTTCGCTGACTCATGACAACGGACACTGACCTGCTCCAGTGTTTGAGTGTGGAGTCCAGCCGGTGCAGCTCCTTGTTGACCTTGGTGGTGGAGGAGAGCCAGTGCTCCCCCAGCTGCGTGAGCTGATTCTCCAGGTCTGAGCAGCCAACAGACAGAAGGAGCCTCTTGCCCTCCTCCAGAACCTGGTAGAGCTGCGGCTGGTGCTCCGTCAGACTGGCCTTCAGATGCTGCGGCACGTAAAGAGTAAAGAGTCAATATTCCAACGAGCAACGTATTTGAGGGGATCTGGAAGTGAGAGGAGTTGCTCACCTGGTAGAGACCGATTCTCTCTGTCAGTCTCTCCTCTGTCTCCTCCACCAGACCGACAGAGGGGATGCTGCACTCCACCGCCTCCAGCTGCCTGCACAGGGCCTGGTAGTCCTCCACGAGCCTGCTCCACGACTGTCAGCGAGAAAGGGAAGTGTCAATTTGATGTTAATGGTCATATGCTAACATGCTACTGGTTTGTTTACCCACCTCTAATATGCCCTCCAGCTCCACCCCCCTCCTGTGGGCCTGTTTGAGGACACTTTGGCCCAAAGCCATGGTCTCCTCCAGGACCTGGCTCTCCCTCTGTGTCACCAGACTGGACACTTTGCTGTAGAAGGTCTGGGTGAGGATCATGTGACACTCCAGACCCTGGAAGAACTCCTGCAGGGAGAAGAAAACATTGAGGAAGAGTGCATTTTTTATTGGGGAAAACATCCATTATATTCTATCTCCCCACCCTGCTTACTTTGTGTTTGTCCAGCAACATCTGGACCTCTATGACCGACGCCACCGTCATCTTCTGGTCGGCGGCCATCTTGTCCTGAGCGGTATCCACCAGGTCTGTGAGGTCGTGGAGCGCCGCTTCGTACTGGGCCTTCAGAGACAGGCCGTGGTTGAGGCTGCTGCGCCTGGAGCCCACCATCAGCACCAGCTCCTCATAGGCATCCTACCACAACAACAACAACACCAACAACAACAACAACATGTCAGTCACAACAGTACGAGGATGTTAGGAGAGGACACTCACGGTGAAACTTGACTCATACCTGTAGTTTGAGGAGCTCCTGATTGGAGGTTTGTTCAGACTGGAGTCCTTCTGCTCTGATCTTCAGCTCAGCCACTCTCTGCTCAAACTCCCTCAGACTCTCCTCCACCTCTGATAAAGCCTGAACCACAATCAAACAAATCACTCCTCATGATTCCTTCAAAGTCCTTCAGACGCACTCTGAGATATTCACAGTCCGATTCTTACCTCGATCTGTTTGGAGGCGGGTCTCTCGGCGCTTCCTGCCATCTTCTGCAGCAGCTGGTGTTTGCTTTCACCCAGAGCGGTGAAGAGCATCCGCAGCTCATTCTGGCACAGACGACGAAGGCAGTGTTAATATCCAGGCAGTGCACGCGCATCGCACCGAAATATTAGTGAGCCGCGCCGGTTTTCACACCTGGAAGGACGAGTGCGCCTGCAGCCGGTCTCTCATGGCGTCACAGTGCTGCTCCAGGGACGAGTCCAGCAGGCCCATCCTCTCCTGCAGACCCTCCAGTGTGTCCTCCATCAGCGCCTGCTCCTCTCCTCCACACAGCCGGGCTGCTGCTCCGCCTCCCAGCAGCTCTCTGCACTGGTTCACCTCCCTGGTCATCTCCTTCAGCTGCTTGTTGAGACCCTGGGCGGAAACAAGCCAACATTAGTTACATAGAAAGCACATTAGAGTGATACAGATGATTAGTTTGTTTGTTTGTTTGTTGGTTTGTTGGTTTGCACTCACCTCTAGATTTGAGAGTTGCGTCTCTGTGTCCTCCAGCAGCAGCACAGGACCAGACAGCAGCTGGTTCTCAGCGCCGTCCAACCAGGACGAGGCTGCAGACACTGCAGAGTACAGGTCCTGCTGGATCGTCACTCCTCCGATGGACACTCCCAGTTTACTGTCAGCCTGACAGCAGTGAATGCAACACACACTTAAAACCACGCACATTAAGGCTCAAAATGAACAGGGTGGTGGTGGGATTGATGAGTCACCTCGTGGGAGATTCTCTCCAGAGTCTGACTGCAGGTCTCAAACAAAGCTCTGGGGGAGTGAGCATCCTGGCTGCTGGATTCGGATCTGAACACCATGCTGGGACTGGACAGACGGGACCGGTGGACGACCTGTGGACAAGAGGGAGACGTATGTGGGTCAGTCGGGAGAAGAGGGGAACCTCAAAAGTCAAACTTGATTCAAGTTTCACAGCAGCTGTTCCTTTGAGAAAAAAATGGAAAGTGAATTAATTGGTTCCTAGTCCTTCCAAATTTTCCCTGAAGACCCAGTAGAAACACACAATATTCACAATTGAAGCATAATTATCACTAGTAAATAGAGTAATTGTTCCATCATATAATAAAAATACACAATAATGACAGACAAAAGCAACTAAAACATAAACATGTGATTTTTGTGATCCATAAATGTGATAACGTTCTGGGAAGGAATTGACTTTAGGTGCAATTCTTTTTAGAAAAAAAAGTAAAATAACAAAAATATCTATCAGCCTGATCGGATGAGTTTAAAACTATGAAAAGGTCGACAAGGAAACACAGCAGAACAACCACAAATACATAAATCCATGAGCAGCGTGTGATTATCACCGTGCTGAGTTGGTCGTGTTCCAGCGTGTTGAGCGACAGCTGTAACTTTGTGCTTTGGTCTTTATTCAGGTTCTCCCAGCGCTGCCTCAGATGGTCCAGAGGAGACAAGAGCTCAGTCTCCAGCAACACTCCCCCTGGGATGGACACTTCACTGTGGAGGGGACAAAACACGTGTTTATCTCACAAAGGGACACACAGCTGTTCTCATTGCATTTTTATTATAGTCATTATCATGTAATGTGGTGCTCAGGCAGACGGGGAAGAATCGTACCTGTCACCGTTGGGCGTGGTCTGTTGGCTGAGTAGCTCTTCTCCTACGCTCGCTACAGACTGAAGGAGGCGCCTCTGTTCAGCCACCTGCTCCTGCAGCTCCTACAGACACAGGACATGAATTAGATACAACTATAGGAATATATCTATTAATAATAATAATAATAATAATAATAATAATCTCACCCTCTGTCGCAGCAGGTTGTCGTGGTGTTGCTGTGTGCGTGTGGATCGCGCCTGAGACAGCCAGTCCTGCACATTAGGACTCTGGGACAGAGACGAGTCTGGCTCACTGTCCTCCTGCTCCTGCAATGAACCCTGAGAGAGAGAGAGACAGAAAAGTTCGTTTATTATTTGCGAGGAGAAAGAGAGAGAGAGAGAGAGAGAGAGAGAGAGAGAGAGAGAGTGCAGGACTTCTCTCCGATTGGGGTAAATCTACTTCGGTGTGTTAATTACATGGAGTTGATTCCCGCTGAGTTATCAACAACATCACCACCAGGGGTCCGACCATTAACCTGATTACTGGGGTCAGTGTTGGGCATTTGGCAGATTATCTGTATCAGCGCTTTATTCCAACAATCAAAGTTGATTAATTAGCAGCTATGTGGCTTTCGGTTCCGCTGAAATTAACTTAATGAGCTAACCACAACATGACTCAATTGACTGGATGTCAACCGAGTTAAAACAAATAAACTCTCAGGCCTTGGCGACATCGAGTTTTTAATGGCCTCGTCAACTACTGCTAATGGGTATTGTAATATAAACTCAGATAAGACCTTGTTTTAAAAATGTAGCTCCATCAGGTCTTGATAACTCTATAGTCCAGTTTACATTCAAACAGTCACACCAACATTCATACTGTGCATCTATTTGCAGCACCTTTCTAATCTATGAGTACATGGGACAATGTGGGGTTCAGTATACGGGTTCAAGGACACCACAGCATGTGGACTGGGCGGAAGTTGGGCATCAAACCGCAGACCCTTTGGTCACAGTGATACGAGGTCGGCATCACACCGAGCCGAGCGGCAGGAGTTCAGCCAGATGAAGTGATTTCGTCTCGTCACTGTTCATCAATAAAAAAGGAGCGTCAGATTTCTATGAAGGGACGTAATGTTTTTCCAAAGCGCTAAAGTCAAAAGGCCAAAATGCCGAGTCATCAGAAACACACCTGACGTGGAGCATGTCGTGTTAACATGATGAGGTGGCAGACTTTTGTCTGCAGTGTGAGGGCCCATTGTCACACACACAGGCTCCCGTTGTTCCACGGTGGAAAACAGTGGACTTTTATGAAACGCAATGCTGTGTGTGGCCTTTAGTGTTTGCACAATACTTCCATTGATGCTTTAACCGCTGCAGCGTGACACGGCGCAGCATAACACAACTGACACTGGGGGGGGGGGGGGGGGGGGGGGGGGGGGGGTCGGCGGTCAGAGAAGTACAAACACAACACGGGCGGGACAGTAAAACTCTTGGATCTCACCTGTATGTCGACCTGCTTGTCCTGCAGCATCTGCTGCAGCTCCAGCAGACTGTCTTTGAGCGAGTGCAGCTTGAAGGTCAGCTGCTCCGCCTCCCCCTTGGTCTCGGCCCGACCCTCCAGCAGCAAACTCTCGCTGTGGACGGACAGCTCCGACAAATACGACACCTTCTGCTCGATCTCGAACAGCATGTTCTGGAGGGGACAGCGTTCAGATGATGCTTTAGTGTCAGAGGAGAGGATGACTCTCAGATCTCATTTCTGCCAATGGAAATAGGAATAACCTCGCTTAAATCGTTCACACTAGACCTTTAATGTGCCCTGCCACATCCGTATCTGTTTCCTGAACATCTCGACTGTTCTAAATGACGCATGCGGATAGTTGTAACACCGAAGGGAACTCTCTTCATGAGCTGGACCTTCAGTCCCGAGTCTGACAGGAGCCATATGTGAACAATAATCAGCTTAGTGTCTCCCACCTGCTCCCAACTTTTCAACAGTGATTTCCTCTGACAGAGCCACAGAAGCAGTGTTATCAGGGCTGAGGGGCAGACGAGTGTATATCACAGGGGAGTTAAACGCTTTGTTTACATCGGGTTTACACTCCATACATGTCAACAAAAGCTTGTATCAGTGAAACAAAACTGATGTTAAAATTTCAGTCCAAAATAAATCAATTGAAGCCTTACAGGTCCATTGTGTGAGGGTTAAGTAAATGTATCTCTATCTATACTGGCAGGAATTGAATTTAAAGTAATTACATTGAACATGTGTAATTTGCTGAGTGTGCAATTTGCAGCGGCCATATTGTACCAAGTCTTTACAGTAGCACACAGATGTCATGATTCAAAAAAGCTTTTCTCTACTGTGATGAATGAAAATGTAAACAGAAGTATATTTTGAGGACAAAATCAGTGGGTGTATCTTCTTGGTAGAACGCATGAGGTCATGGGTTCAATTCCCCATCCCTCCATCCTCTCTCAGATATATGTAACTTTGGATAAAAGTCTTGCCTAATGAAATGATGAAAATGTATGAACAATCATCCATAGGGATCCGAACGAAGCCTGTCTCACCTGACAGTCGATGAGCTGCTCCTCCATGTCCAGGTCTTTGTTCTGGAGCTGCAGAGCGGAGCTGAGTGTGGCCCGAGTGCTGAGCAGCCAGTGGTCCAGCTCCTCGGCCTCGCTGTGGTAACGCTGCAGCGCCTGCTCCTGCCGCTGCTCCTCCAACTGCTCGCTCAGTCGCTCCTGCGGCCGAGAAAAAACACAGAGGTTTTAGACCTCACGCGCGCACAGAGGGTTCGTCCCTATGCGTGTGTTCACAACTCACGTCCAGCAGCTGCCGTTTCCCCGAAGCCTTCATCCGAATAGTGGCCATCCTCTCCCCCAGCACGGTAAGAGTGGACTGGAGCGCCAGTTGGTCTCCGGCCTCGCCGTCGCCGTCGCTGTCGGCCAGCTCCTCGGAGAAACACGTCTGTAACTCCCCGATCTCGTCCTGCAGCATCAGGATCTCATCCATCAGAGCCTGGGAGCGCAGAGAGGAAGTGGAACGAAGAAATAGACGATGAGAGAAGATGAGCATTATCGAGAGAGCGAGAGAGAGAGAGAGAGAGAGAGAGGAAGGGTTTGTCCGGACTGGCTCGATAGCAGAGCAGCACAGAAAGTAACTGTACTGCCCCGCTGCTGGGTTGGCATGGCAACGGAGAACAGTGCAGTGTGGTCTGTGACACCATTGCACCGGCTGGTGCAATATTAAACCCCTCAATCATTCTGTGTCCTCCCTGTGCAGCCTCTCTTTCTTTCTTTCTGTCGCCAATCCACCTCTATTTGACTTCCCACCTTCTCCAGAACTCCGTATCCTCTCCCTCACTCACCTGATGTGCGGCCATCTGGCTCTCGGGGCTCTTGCTGGGCTCCAGGCCCTCGTTCAGCGCCGTCTCGATGGACTCCATCTTGGTGGAGATGGACTGGAGGGACTCCTGGTAGTGCTGCTGCCGCTCCAGAGCTTCGTACAGGCTCTTCTGCTTCTCACTGATCTGTGGCAGGAGAGAGGGGGGAGAGAAGCGTTGGCGGGTGTAGATGAGGCCAACGTGGGTTTTCACGTCGGCGGCTCAAGTGATTTATCCGATGACGTGACGCACCACATTCTTCAGGGTTTCCCAGGACCTCTGCAGGTCGTCCAGGTTGGCGGCACTGGTCTCCATGGACGGGTCGTACAGCTCCTGGAGGGGCGCTCGGCTCAAAGCGCCCCGACCCTGTGACACGGCAATGTCATTTCAACGGTGCACAATCACACAAAACGAATGTGTATCGTTGTTGTAGTAACAGCCATGAAAAAGGACATTATGAAGGGAGTTGGATGAGAGATGTCCTGCACACGCCTAACAACTAGTGTTCTTACACACGGAACTTACTTGACACTACTACCATGTGAATGGACGGCA
>JAFBJT010106509.1:24496-26383 GCA_016785325.1 Chascanopsetta lugubris
TTCAACGTCTCTTGTTGTCACTTGGTTTTTACACTTTGTAAACAAACAGGAAGTATCTAATGACTGACTCATGAAAATGTCTGTTCACACTCTGATGCTGAAAAACACTGACTTCATGAGAAAAGCTGTTTAAAACATGGGCATATTCATTCTCTGAAATGTCAGAGGGCCCCAAATGGAAACATGATGGAGCTCAGAAAAGAGAAATCATTCTAATATCCATAGTAGATTTATATTAAATAGTATAACAAAGCAGATTCCACTGAGTACACTGCTGAGGATATCTGGATACCAGTTATAGATTCCACAGGAAACGTTAACGTTAGCAAACAAAGCCAGTCCTAAAGTTAACTGTGGGGTCAAAGTACATATTGGATAGGGCCTGACCAAAGTCCTAAAGGTACAATGTGTAGGTTTTGGAGACATCCGGAGGTGAAGTTACATTCTGCGGCTAAATACCCTTGAATGTTGGGAAACCTGTGGCAGTCTTCAGTTGATGTTCAAACCCAATATAGTTCAGGTGATTATACACTGAGAAAACATCAATATAATCATCTAATTTATGCAGAAAGAAAAGGTCCTCTATTCTGTTTATTTGGGAGATGAGGTGATGGAGTGTCCCCTCACCTCATGGTGATGTATCTGAGCCTGCAGCTCCTGGATGTTATTGGTGGAGACGGGTCGGTCCTGAATGATGCGATGAGCATCTTCTATCAACCTCTGCAGGTTCTTCACCTCCTGTTCATACTGTTCGTACTGCACCACAGCCTCCTGTGGAAGAGGGGACACGACAATGAAACATCTTTCTACAAGTGTCTATCTGTGATTTCCCTTTTATATCTTAATGTAACCTTCATTAGAAAATGTGAGACAATATAAAAATAACTTCAGTCCTACATTTTGCATAATGATCACTTGATTAAGGAGTTCTACAGGTTGCGTATCCTGTATCCCACTTTCCGTCAAATGACTCTAAATATTACAATGAATGATTAAATGAGAAAATACAAATACGAAATATCTATGTTCAAGTCTCCCCATGAAAAAAAATCCTATGATGCTCTGATTGTCAGTCCTCCACTTGGAGTCTGGAGATCAGACGCTTGTTTCTTCTGCCGGCTAATCTTCACCACAATTAGCTTAAAAACAAAGGATTGGAGGATAATACTGGTCTCCTGGGGTCTCCATGACAACACAAACATTCCTGAGGAGGCCTGTCGGGACACTGCAGAGGAATCCACAGCATGGACCACAACAAACAATCACAACAAATGAAGGAATACTGACAATTACACTGAACTCAAACATTGTTATATCACTTCATTTCTCATTTCTACATTTATTGGTAATATCAAGCTTAATCCGATATTTACCCCCCGGTCTGCTCTTTTATCAATTAAGAATTAATGCACTCATTTGGTATGTGCAAGTGTTGCCCCCTACCTGCAGGATGTTGCACTGCTGGATGGTGGTGTGCTGCAGTTGGCTGGCCTCCTGCTGCAGAGTCTGAGCGGTGTGGCAGATGGGCAGACTGGCCACTACCTCCTCTGGCAGCCTGAGGGCGCTCTGACACCGCTGCACCGCCACCACCTGCTGCTTGAAGCCCTCCATCTCCACCAACAGGCGCTGGTGGGGGCAAGAAAACAGGGTGTAAGGGAATAAAGGGGAATTAAAGGGTGTGTGTTCAGAATTGTTTTGCAATTGCAGATGTTTTCCTTGTGAGTGTATTCTCTGTGTTTGCAGTTGTAAATATTTGAATCATTGAACATTTCAGATGTGTGTGTGTGTGTGTGTGTGTGTGTGTGTGTGTGTGTGTGTGTGAGAGTGTGTGTGTGTGTGTACCTGTCTCTGTGTAAGCTGCTCCCTGAGGCTGAGTCTGTTGAGATC
>JAFBJT010106510.1:0-5000 GCA_016785325.1 Chascanopsetta lugubris
GAGGTAGTTAGAAAGTAAGAACTGTACACGGGCTGAGATTCAACAATGCACGGAGAGAGAGAGAGAGAGAGAGAGAGAGAGAGAGAGAGAGAGAGAGAGAGAGAGAGAGAGAGGAAAAACACTGAGACCACATCAGGGTATATACGTGGATCTTGCAGCAGGTGGTGAACAGTACTCCAGTGACGGATGAGTCCCTCTCCTTGCTTTTTAGTCACAGTCGAGAAAGTGGGGATTAAGAAAACCGAGCGCGACGCACAACCAGCCACGCGCACCACACCAGTTCGGGTGACTCTTTCACCTCACTCTCTCACTCTCGGTCATCTGCCACAGCCCCAGGTTCAGCACTTTAAGGCAGGGCAGCTGCGTTATCCTCTCCAGACCCCTCTTGGTGATCTTGGTGCAGCCGTACAGGTCGATCCCCGTCAGCTGGGTCAGGTGGTCGGCGATCAGCTCCAGCCCCTTGTCGGTGATTCGCACGCACTGTCCGATGTTGAGAGTCTTGAGCTCGTGCATCTGCCGCACCATCCGGTTGATGCCGTCGTCGCTGATGTGGCAGGAGCACAGGGACAGGGACTTGAGCTGGTACAGGCCCTGGGCGATGTAGGCCAGGCTCTGGTCCCCGATCTTATCACAGAACGAGACGTCCAGGCCCGACAGCCGCAGGGAGCCCATGGCCAGGTGCATGATCCCCGTGTCGCTGATGTTGTCGCAGGAGCGCAGGTTGAGGCTGCACAGGTGGGTCATGTGTGACAGGTGGATCATCCCGGCGTCGGAGATGCCGCCGCAGAAGCTGAGGTTGAGCACCTTGAGCTTGTTCAGGCCCTTGGACACGTGCTTGAGGGACAGGTCGGTCAGCTTCTGGCAGTCCTGCAGGGTCAGCTTCTCCAGGGACAGGCAGCCCTCGGCCGCACTGCGGGTCATGCCCGACAGGTGCCCGATGCCCACGTCGGACACGTGCCTGCAGCTGCGCAGGTTCAGGCTCTTCAGCCTGTGGAGACCCCACGCGATGAGCAACAGGCCCGTGTTGGTGATGTTGCTGCAGCCGCCGAGCTCCAGCACCTCCAGGTTCTTCAGATACTGGGCGATCCGGCCCAGGCTGGAGTCTGTGATCTGTTTACAAAGGCTGAGGTTTAACACCCGCAGTGACGGGATGTCCTGCACAAAGGCATGTCCGAGTCCGTTGTCCGTGAGGTTGAAGCAGCCGCACAGGTTAAGGCTTTCGATGTGGGGCATCCCCTGGATCACGTAGCTCAGGCTCCGCCTCAGGCTGAGGATCTGCACCTTCTTGATGCCCCGGGTCTGCAGGCTGGGGAACAGCGACGGGTTCGCTCGCCTCAAATGGAGCTTGGCTTCCACCCCCCTCCACACCGACTTGTGATAGGACGCGTCCCTCCAGGCCGCGCACACTTGGGCGACTCTCCCTTTGTCTTTAACGTCCAGATAACTGAAAATGATGGCCAGGATCTCCGGGAAAAGGCACGAGATGTGTGTCTCCATTTCGAACATGGCTGCGGGCCGGGCGTTCCAGGCGACGCGGGGCTGCGTGTGGGCGACGGTACGGCCGCGGTTAGCTCGCCGAAACTCTCCGGTAGAAGTTGCTGGCCGGCTCGTTAGCTAACGCCAGCTAGCTGGTGTGCTAACTGTAGCCACTTAGCTTTGTGTACAACGACGTAAAAAACCACCCATCTCCGGGGAGGGAGCCTCGCGGCTGAACTCGATTCGGTTACAGTTCCGAACTGCCGTCTGACGACGCGGGTGCTGAGACCAACGACGTGGAAACAGACGTGGGAAAGTCCGAAAAGGCAGCGTATTTACCTAGCGAGCTAGGCTAATATTATTAGCAAGCCGTTAGCTAGCGTAGCATTAGCCGCCTGAACTTCTGAGCACCAAAGACTAACAACCTCGGGGTCCGAGCCGCTCCGTGCACTTATTCTTCACTCCGCCACATCGCCGAGCGGATTCAGAAACTTTTCTGTCCGAAGAAACTTCCAGGGACGTGGCTGTTTTCTTCTCACTGGCTCCTTCACCTCCTGAAGCATTTCCAGCAGCGTCGGGGCATCCCGGTCTCCCACTACGACTGACCGACTGTGGGCGCTCAAAGCCGGCCCTGACCAGCGGCTCCTACTGGAGGTAAGGAGTATTGTTACTGATGTCACTAACCCCACAACAACAGCAATAGCAACAACAACAACAACAACAGTGATGATGATGATGATGATAATAACAATCCCACTTGTATTAATCATAATGATTATTTACACCACTATTACTACAACTAACACCACCAACAACAATGATAACTCTGGTAACTGGTCTTCTTCTTCTTCTTCTTCTTCTTCTTCTTCTTCTTCTTCTTCTTCTTCTTCTTCTTCTTCTTCTTATTATTATTATTATTATTATTATTATTATGTCGCAGTGTTAATAATGAAAATAATAATAGGTCATATGATATTGTAATATCTTGGCAATGGTTATGCAAAGCATCCTATATGTCCAGATTAGATGAATAAATGCATTTGGTGGATATGATGATTCTTGAGGTATAAAATGAAGGTGACTTTATTTGCATACATTTAATGAGAAATAGTTATACGGATGTTTTGATGAATCCGTTATGACCCTAATGTATTTGACCTCCATTACCATTGAATGACCCCTTTTATGAACGTAAACAATGGGTCCTCTCTATGTATCCTGAAACACAGCTGCTGTGAGGAAGGATTCCTCGTGAAGTGGATGGTTTGAGTCACCAGCTATGAATCACAACTCCGGCCAGAGGATTGATTCCAGAAGAGGTTTATTAGAGATTGGCGCAAGAGATAGAGAGGGAGGATTCTTAGTTGCATGTTTCTGAGGGGCTTGTTCGTGAGAGTGAGAATTCCTGTAGAGCGCTGGTTATGTGTGGTTTATTGTGAATCTTAACTTCTACGCCTTTGGGCTAAGGGGCAGAGGTGCTATAATCTTGTGATGTATGTCGCCTGTGATAAGTCGCCTATGATGAGCTCTGAGGCGCCGTGTGGACCTAATGTCTCTGGAGACAAGAGTCTTAGGGAGAAAGTCTACTAGGTCCCTTGATCTCCTCGTCGCCGTCGTCGATGAAGTGTGGCAACGGGATCCGTCGAGCGATGGCTTCTTGACCTGGACGGCCGCTGATCTAATGCGTCCGTCAGGTCCGGGGCCTGTGTGCTCGATCGTCCCAGTGGGCTCTGAATCCATAATGAGGATGGCCTGATCTTCCTTCAGGGCCGTCCCTTTCTTCTTCCATTTGAATCTTCCTTGAAGGGCCGCGAGGGAGTGGCGAATGAAGGAATTCTGGCTTGCTTCTGCACCGCCAAGATGGCGCAGCAAGGGCTGCCGGTCGTTCGGAAAGGAAGCACTTGCCTCCACCCCGATCGATCCTTTCTGAAGGAGGTCTTGGGGGACGTAGAGGTCCACGAAGGAGCCAAGGATTGGTTTGAACCCCTCGTGTCCTGTTCGCAGGTGCAGCACCGCTGCTCGTCCCCGAAGACGGAGCTGTTGCAGCGCTTCGTGCCGTATAAGAGTTTGTCCTGCGCAGCCGTCTCGCAGGGCGTAGGCTTCCGTGGTCCGGTCTCGGTTGCGGAGCGGTACCTTTTCCTATCTGCACCGTGGCCGGTCCCGATCCGTTTGGCAGCAGCAGAACTTGCTCGCCTCGCTTGTGGATTGCAGTGGCGCAGCAGCACGGCGAGGTGCGGCTCGTTGCGGGCCTTGCGGCCTCGTCTCAGGTTGCGGTCCTCGGGTTTACGGTCACGTCGGGCACATCTCCGGCATCGCTGTTGGTCCCGAATCCGTCTCTCTGCGTCAGGGTTCGGGCGCCGTGTGTTGGCGCGGTGATCTGTCACCGCTCTGCAGCTTCGTTCCACTCTGCCTCTCTCACCACTGTGCAGCACTTCAGAGTGACTCTTCAGAGCAGCCAGAGGTGACCAGGTCAGTGGACGTCTCCCTGCAGGCTCTCCGGGCCTCCTGCCAGGTCACAGACATTTACACTTAGTAACACTCAGGGGGCAGAGTGAGTCCTCCCTCTCTCTCTCTCTCACTCTCTCTCTCTCTCTCTCTCTCTCTCTCTCTCTCTCTCTCGCTCTCTCTCCCCGATGCTGTTTGTATGAATGCGCTTGAGTGTATTTTAGGATTCACAGAGACAGTACCTTGGAGTAAGAGGAACAGGCAGCCTCTCTGATTGTCTGCGGTCTGTTGAAATACAATTTCCTGACCCCTGTTGTCAAACTTCAGGCCGTCACACTGGGATCGGTTCTCTCCAGAGACGCGTCCTCTCAAATATTGCCCGCACTCATCTTTAGCACCATTCTGCATCGTTATCTTTGACTTGTAAAGATGTCGGGACACCGTCAGGGGTCAATATATGAGGTAATGCTTTTGATATGTGATATATATTGTCGTTGTCACATGCTTTGATGAAGCCAAATAGCATTTCGTCATCGTTGACAATTACAATCACAACACTCTGTGGAAACTCACAAATACATCTCACATCAGCGGTGATTGAACAGTGACACTCCTTTGGCTTATTACATGGTTCTAAATTGAACTAACCATCGTCTAGGGTTTAGTGACATCCGGTGGTGTAATAGAACCAAACAACTTAGCTGTTCTAGATGGATGATAGTTCAATTTCTAGTCATTTCAGTCGCTTTCATCCATCTCTGTTCAGCTCTAGGATTGCAGCGCTGCACTTGGCCAGCAGAGGGCGCCGCTGCTCTGACAAAAACAGTGCCTCCATTCACAAGCAGCTTCACATGCTCATCATTTCCAGTGCAGACACTGCTGAGCATGTAACACAGCCACTGTCAAACAAAGGAATAGAAATATCTCCGCGGGTCTCTGCTTTGCAAAGGGAGGAAGCTGCGGTGATCGAATGGGAATGGTCTGATGAGGAGTCATCAGACCGATGAGAGGTGGGTTGGTGATGATGAAGGTGGAGGAGCAGGAAGAGGAAGAAGGGGAGGAAGAGGAGGAGGAGGAGG
>JAFBJT010106510.1:7500-12500 GCA_016785325.1 Chascanopsetta lugubris
CGGAAATGGAGGGATGAGATGAGCTGGTGTGTGGAGGAGTGGAAGAAGAGCTGCGAGATGAATCAGTATGTTCCATAGATCTGCTCTCTCTCTCCTGACAGCTGAGGCTCTGTGACGCTGTTCCACCTCTGGCCAGCAGGGGGGCAGAGGGGAAGACCGAGAGCAGTTGAGGTCACATGTGATGAGGGGTGCTGGAGGAGATAGCTGAGGCGCTGTGGTGCTATTCCACCTCTGACCAGCAGGGGGACGGACACGGGGCAGAGCGCTGAGGTCACGTGCGATGGGAGGAGCTACAGGAGCAGGCGACTGGAGGAGGAGATGCGGCCGATGATGGCGGCAGCTCTAATAAGACTGAGCTGAGGGGAGAGACGTGGTGGAGATGTTTGAACAGGAAATGACAAGAGAACAACTGAGTTACATGTGACACCGGTGACACAAAGAAAGAATAATAGGACTCTCCAGAGGTAATTTCCTCTGGAGTCAACATCGGTGCGAGGCTCTGTCCCCAGGCGGGAGCGGGAGGACGGGAGGAAATGACCAGGACGGCAACAATCACTGTTTTTCCTCATTTGATTTAACTCGATTGTTAAATTGGGATTAATGGTTCTTTAAAAAAGAAAAAAGAAAAAAAAAGAATACGAGCTGATGTTAGTTTGTTGTTTACACGAGATCAGAAAGTAGACATTTTACTCAGGCACATGGGTGATTCAATTCTACAATTTCATTCATCCAAATGTGGGTGAATGGAGCGGCTGGGATTTGAACCCAAGACCTCATGCAGGCTATGGTGTCATATGTCGGTCAGTTGTGGTTTGATATGGTTGTTGAGTAGTGTCAGACACCTCCCTGACTTTAAGGATTATTTCTTATTTTAAACCATCTTATGTTGAATTTTCAACTGTTGATGATACGATACGATATAATATAATATAATCTATTATAATATGATATGGTATGATATGATATTCATGGTTTCATATACTTTATATAATATATAACATTGAACGAAAGTAAATTGTTCACCCAATATATAACAATGTTGACTTGGAGGGGTGTGAGTGAGAGAGGTGTGGTTTTATATGTTGGATATGAACTTCAATTAATAGATGGTGTGTGTACATGTGTGTGTGTGTGTGTGTATATGTGTGTGTGTGTGTGTGTGTGTGTGTGAATTTGCATATGTGTCTCCCCCCCTGTTTCTCTGCATGTTTGTATCATATCACAGCATTATATTAATGAGCTGCGCTAATGAGGCGCTCTGTCCCACTGCGTGTGTCTCTGTGTGCATTATACAGTGTGTGTGTGTGTGTGTGTGTGTGTGTGTGTGTATAATATCTAAGTATGTGCGTACTGTATGTATATACAGTGTGTATACTCTACTTTTAATTATTAACATACAGTAAACACACAGACAGTATCAATGGCATTTCCAGTTTACTGGGTGCGTTGACACATTGTTATGAATACATTCATTCCATACGTACAAAGGAAATCTCCTATTTCACTGTTGTGCGAAAAGTTTATGTGAATAAAATACATGTAATTATCATATTTACAGACATAGACTATAAAGTAGTAGTTTGTCATTTTGGTGGCTTCAGGACGAGATGCTGCCTTTTGCAGCGACTAAAATATATTCATCCTGAAGCAACTTGGAAAAATGACCCCTGAGCCGTTCTCCTCTTGACCTTTGACCCCTCGGGGGTCAGTGTCTCTCCCTTCATACTCTGTGGCGGCAGCTCATTAATGCAGATCAGTGATATGATGCTGTCATACAATCGTGCTGAGGAATGGGCTTGAAGACATGCAGCGGCACATATGCACACACACACACACACACACACACACACACACACACACACAGTCACCACGTCTCCTCCCTCAGCGTGTTGCTTAGCTTGTGAACTCACAGTTACACCATAGTGTCTCGTTTTTGTGCTGCATAAATGATGAGTTCTTGCGTCTCAGCTCCACTTGTGTGTATTTACCAACACGGCACTGTTGTTGTTGTTGTTGTTGTTGTTGTTGTTTCTGCTGCTGCTGCTGCTGTTGTTGTTTTATTCTCCTCCTCCTCCTCCTCCTCCTCCTCCTCCTCCTCCTCTTCATTTGCTTCCCTCTCGGGCTGATGTGATTTAAGGGCCACGCTTGAAGAATGAAGACCGGGCTAATATCTGCCTGCTATTGATGCGAGCCCGTAACTCTCACCTCCACACTCCTACTGAGAGGGGGGGGAGAGAGAGAGAGAGAGAGAGAGAGAGAGAGAGAGATGGTTGAATGGAGGAGAGGAAACAGTGGAGGGAGATAACACTGGCAGATTGACGATGGTTCTCTCTCTCTGGTGTTTTCAGAGTTTCCTCCGTGGACGTATTTCATGGAGCCATGTTGGAGCAGAACGGACAGAGAGTCGAGTGCAGAGGCCGCTTTCTTTGTTGTTTACTCCTTTGATGTAAGATCTCGTCCACGTTTCCCTTTGCCTTATTCTTTCTCTGTCATTCTGTCTTATTATTTTGTTTATCACGCCCCTTTGTATCACCAGTCAAGATAAGATACGATAAGATAAGATGAGCAGGTCGTCTCGGTGGAGGCCACCGCGTTGAGTCGGATGAGATCGGGGATATTAAAGGTGCAGTGTGTACGATTTGGTGACCTTTAGAGGTGAAGTTGCGTGTTGCGTCCATCACCTCAACCTTCTGAACCTATGAAAGACTTCAATTGTCGTTAAAGCTCAAAAGACGTTTGTTATGTCCACTCCGGACTTCTGTAAAAACATGGCGGCCCCCATAGAGAGGACCCGCTCCTCATGTAAATATACTTTCATGGGCTCATTTCAGGGTCATGGGAAAAAATAAAACATTTAGGTGGTTGTAGATTTGGGAAAATGTCGGCGTTGAATTATTTTGTTATGTTTTTGAAGTGACCAAAATGATTGCAAATCGTACACACCGCACCTTTAAGCTGCAACATGCAATGTCACCGTCAGATGTCACCAAATCGTACACACTGTCCCTTTAAGTTTCTCTGCCCTCGCTCTTTGTTTGCTCTTTGTGGAACTTCTGGATCACTTTGATGGCACCACATCTAAAACCACCACCTGAATTTGGATTCGCTCCCCGGGCCACAAAGAAAAAAAAATAAACAAAATGTAAACAAAAGTGATAAACAACAGAAATGAAAACTCTCGGCTCTTCCCCTTTATTCAAATACACATTCAAATCTATCGTGTTTGTCCTTGGCTGAAGTCCCATTGTTTCACCAACTTTCATAGAAACCCATTGTGTTGTTGTTTTGTTATCTGGTACATAAACAAACACACAGAGGTGCAAACATCCTCGTAGGAGGATTAAACAATATCTGTCTTATGCCAACATCTCCCCCCCCCCTCCTCCTTTCCTTTCCTTCCCTTCCTTCCTTCCTTTTTCGCCTCCTTCCCTCCTCCCCCCGCCCCCCGGCTCCTTCCATCTGTACATTATGTAGATGTCAATTATCCCGAGCGGGATTCAAAGAATCCTGGAGCTTAACAACAGGTTACGATCTTTGTTATAAAAGCTATAAAATATGCGTTTGTGAATAAAATATGAATCTGTCTCTTTCACAGCGTCTGAGACCTGTCACCACTGCTATTTGCTTTCTGACGGTATCGCTGCCAAGTGACAGTTCAAAAGCGGGGGTTTGTCTTTATCTTGGCAGGTTTTCAATCTTTGCTCTATTTCTGCACACACACACACACACACACACACACACACACACACGAACACACACACACACACACAGACGCCGGCGCGATATTTTGTATCCATTGTTTTGTGGCTCGTCTTTCATCTCCAGGGCTTTGTTGTTCTCTCACCATCGCTCTCTCTCTCTCTCTCTCTCTCTCTCTCTCTTTCTCTCTCTCTCTCTCTCACATCGTGACTTCTTTCTTTTTCGCCCTCCTCCCTACTCTTACAGTTCCATCTGATGTTGTACAGTAACAGTGCGCGCGCACACACACACACACACACACACACACACACACACACAGCCTGCACATTCCTCTCTAACTGCCCCTGCAAACCCTCCAATCAGCCGCCTCATAAAACCGACCCTGGCTCTAAATACACTGGCACTTCCTTCTTCTGCTGCTTCCCATTTTCTCCTGTCGCCCCCCTCCTCCCCCCACCCACACCCACAACGCCGCCTCACCCCCCGCCACCCTCACCCCCCTCCCACGCCCCCCCTCCACACCCACTCCCCCACAGGCCAGGAGAGGATGGTTCCTTTGTTCCTGACATCTGTTTTGTTGGGTGATTAATTGAGATGAGCATGTGGGGTGAAGGCCTGTAGAGGGGGAGATCAGACCCCCCAGGTAATGTGCATGTGTGTATGTGTGTGTGTGTGTGTGTGTGTGTGTGTGTGTGTGTGTGTGTGTTGGCAGCCTATAGTAGTCCTTGATCTGGTTAGTTAGCACAAAACTGTCAGGCCCTTCCTCATACAGCCACACAGGAAGACACACACACACACACACACACACACACACACACACACACACACACACACGCACGCCCGCACACACACATGTTATCTCCATAATTTGTTTGTAGAAAAAAAAAAACAAACATCAGCCTTAACTCCCACTTCACCCTGTGATTCATTTCAGCTGTGAAGTGACAGATGATTGACAGGTGATGACATCATCAGCAGCAGTATCACTGCACAGGGCGGAGCAGTGACTCGGAGGTAACTACCAGCCTCCACATCTGTCATGTTACCATGAAATGACTTTGAAAACGTGCACTCGGACATTTCTGTGCATGTAGAATGTAATGAATAGGATTCACTGACCTCTAGTGGAGAGACTGTATCGATATCTATTTTTTTTGTTTTTTTACACCATCTCTCCTCCGCTCCAAGTACATCAGAGAACCACAGCCTTCATTTGTCGATGACGCTCAATACATAGTGTAAGGTTTGTCCATCGTGAGCTACTGTAGAAACATGGCCGACTCCATAGAGAGGCCCCCGCT
>JAFBJT010106510.1:17500-27018 GCA_016785325.1 Chascanopsetta lugubris
TTAAATGTTTACCTGGTTACCTGTTTAAATGTTTACCTGGTTACCTGTTTAAATGTTTACCTGGTTACCTGTTTAAATGTTTACCTGGTTACCTGTTTAAATGTTTACCTGGTTACCTGTTTAAATGTTTACCTGGTTACCTGTTTAAATGTTTACCTGGTTACCTGTTTAAATGTTTACCTGGTTACCTGTTTAAATGTTTACATGTTTACCTGTTTAAATGTTTACCTGGTTACCTGTTTAAATGTTTACCTGGTTACCTGTTTACCTGGTTACATGTTTAAATGTTTACCTGGTTACTTGTTTAAATGTTTACATGTTTACCTGTGTGTGGAGCGGAGAACATGAGTTTGGTTGTAGCTGTGGAGTTGCTGGGCTTCACGTCCTCCTGCGGGCTGGTCTCCATCATGCTGTACGGAGGGGGAGGAGTCTCAGCTGCGAGAGGATGCGACAATGAGGATGAATATGAATTAAAGGTGCAGTGTGTAAGACTTTGGTCAATTCATGTCTCCTCTCCAAAAACATTACAAAACAAGTATGTACCAATATCTTCATGAACTTATAGTCTATATAGTGTGTAAACGCGGACCCCGACCTGTGATGTGATAGGGGCTGCCCGGCTCGGCCGAGCTGTTGGGGGAGTCGGGGAAACTCTGCGAGGAGGGGGACTGGGCGAGGGAGGAGGAGGAGGAGAAGGAGGAGGAGGGGCAGGGCAGCGGCGGGAAGGAATCCGGGTAGGTGGCGTTCTGCGGCATCAGCGGCTCGTTGTGCAGGGAGGCGTTCCTGAACTTGGCCAGCAGGCTGTGCTGAGGGTTGAACTCGCTGTGGCGCGGGACCAACACAGGGGGCAGCACTGAGGCGGGCGAGAGAGAGCGAGAGAGAATGAAAGACCACGTTACAGCAAATCCTCTGGGCTGTGTGGGATCAGAATCCCCCGCCTCTCTGTTAAAAAAACAAAACAACCCACAACAGCCTCAGGGACGCCATTTTGGACATTTCAACAACTAGCCGGCGCGGAGGATGCGTCGCGATGCGGCGCGTACCCGGAGTCTCCACGCGGCGGTAGTGGTAGGGGTTGACGCAGATGTCCTTCTGCTTGGAGCCGAAGGGGAACTCGCAGCACTCCAAGGCTTTGAGCTCGTGGTGCGACTGCAGGTCGGGCCAGCGCCACACCCGACAGTAGATGACATGAGGGAGCCCCTTCCTGTGCGACACCTGCAGCCGGCCGTCCAGGGAGCGGGGGATGGTCACGCACTTGCCTGCGGGATCGAGGAGAGAGAGAGAGAGAGAGAGAGAGAGAGAGAGAGACGCGGCACAGACGTCAGGACTTGTTTTGAATTGTGATGATGTCGTGATCAAATGCTGGAACTTTTAAGATGGATTTTTATTTTTAAAATTCACGACAGTGTCTGTTCAGCGAGTGCGCATGTTTTTAAAAAGGTAATGTGGGTAAGATTGAGAGACATCTAGTGGTTAGGTTCGATTTTGAACAGCCTGCACGTAGAACAGGGGGGATAGAAATACGGGCCGGGGTCTTTGCCAAAACAGGCCCCAAAGAGAACGGTGCAAAGCAAAGACATTAACTGCAAGTTGTTGCTTGTTTCAAAGTAACTTATACTTGTACGTTTTAGCACTAAAACAAAGTTATTTATAGGTTATTGTGCTTTGTTTTCACTAGTCCCGCCCACTTGAGATCAACTTTGGCCCTGAGTTTGACGCCCTGATGATAAAAAAATAGTTTCATTCAATGTAAACAGTTTCAGGATGTACTTTTTCCTGCACTGAAACAAATGGAAAAATTAAAGATATATATTTATAGATATCAATTCTTTATATTCCTTTTATTGTTTCAACTCTTCAGCACTATATATCTATATTTCCTAACTGATTAAAACTTTGCAGCTGCAACATTCCACATTTCCCGACTATGGGACTAACAAAGGATGATCTTATCTTAAAGGTGCAGTGTGTAAGATCTCAGACCACTAGAAATATTATCCATTGATTTATAGTCACCTAAATGTTTTGGTTGTTTTAATTACCCTCAAATGAGCTCATTAATGTACATTTACATCTACGGGAGCCGCCATGTTTTTACAGTGGCCCAGAGCGAACATACTAAACATCCTTTGCGTTTGAATGACAACTGAAGTCGACCACAGCTTCTCCTGCATGTTCAGGAGGCTGAGGCTGAGGTGATGGATACAGCACGCAACTTCACCTCTAGAGGTCACCACATCTTCCACACTGCACCTTTAAGGAGCCCACTGGTTTCTGCGGTCATGTCTATACAGCGGAGATGATTGGCTGCTGAGATACTCACTGGGCTGTCCGGGGCAGCTCAGCGCCCGCTCCAACTCCTCCATCGCTCCCTTCTTCTTCTTCAGCTTCTTCACCAGCGAGTCCACCGCCTTCTCCGCCCACTTCTCCTCCTCGTCGCCCTGCTTCCAGCCCAGCAGCCGCTTCACCGCCGGGCTGGTGAAGGAGAACAGGGACGTGATGGAGTTGGAGGAGTTCATTTTGAGATGAGGTGGTGGAAGGCGGGGGGAGGAGGAGGGGTTGGGGGGTAGATGTTTAAGAGGTTCCCTTGAGGACGCCTGAATGGAGGCAGGGCAGCGAGGGAGCAGAGGTGGGATAATGGAGTCTGTGTAAACACAGGCTTTTCTCTCCTCGCTCTATTCCGCCTGGACTTCCGAGCAGAGCCGCGGCTCTCGGAGGAGTCTGGACTCCTGCCAGCGCAGAGTAAACACTGGATGTCTTCTCTGCGGGCTGGCACAGGCCGAAGAAGCAGTCCAGCAGATCCGGGTTAGAAGCCTCCAGCGGGATTAAAGGTCGGAGGCTCGGGATCAGCTCCAAGTCCCGGTCCAGGTCTGATCACCTGCTGAGAGACGGGAGAGGACGGATGGAATGAATGAATGAATGTCCTCATTATTCTGTCATCGTTGTTTGTTACCCGGTTGTATCCTGTTGTCGTAATTATTGTTGCACTGCTCAAATATCAGCGAGGTTTGGTTGATTCGACTGTTATTTGATCATAAACAGAGCTGTTTGTGTTATTAGAGTTATGGGTGATACCATTAGTCGTCAAAGAGTTTAGAGTCACAAAAAAAGTATAATACCAAATATTTACATTAGTAAATCTAATATAGATACATAAAAATAGCCATTATAGCGATGCCATGAATGAACTTTATTGGTCATTATTAAACTAAAATAACAATAAAGTTAATTGGCAAAATGCCAAACATCTGACTCAATAAAGGTTCAAAGATTAACTAATGGGGGAGTCTCGAATGAAGGGATGACATGGGAAGTCATTTTAGGCTTCATGTTTTGATGGTAAACTGCAACACTATTATTATTATGTCATTTTAAAAAATCTTATTTGTTTTAGATTCTGTTTCTGATCTTATTATTTTCCCCCTAAAACTGCCATTTCCTTTTTCTGCTGCATCAGTTCTGTATTTTGTACTTTTTATATTCTTATTATTATTGTCATACCATTCTAACAACATACTCACAACTGTCTGAGAAGAGAGAGAGAGAGAGAGAGAGAGAGCAGGGCAAGATGGGGCCGTGCTCATTTCTAGATTCACCAACAATGAGGAATGTCCTTTCTGGCCTCTGTTTCTATGATCATGCCACTGACGCCCAGGAGCCATACTGTCTGGCCAGAACACATCACAGGACAGGAGGGGGGGAGGGGGAGGGGGAGGGAGAGCAAGGGAGGGAGAGAGAGAGAGAGAGAGAGGGAGGGAGGCGGACAGAAAGGGAAAAGAAGGCTCCCTGTGTTTTTGTGTCGGTGTTTTCTGCCTGTCGTCAAATCTCCTGAGAAGCTGCATCAAATCCACCAAGCACCGAAGACATACAATCCGGTGGATTATAATCTGACTGATAAACCCGGTGAGATGACCACGTCTGAGCCTCAGCACTGACTCCACTGTGGTGATCCACTGCTTCTATCTGCTGTGGCAGGACGTCCTGCGGGACGCCGTCGTATCAGATTTGACCCATGTGGCAGGAAAACACATTTTTGCGTCTCACCACGCGACTGTTCAGCATTTTTCTGTGTCAGATTATATCCGCGCTGTTTATGTTTCTGCTGACTCAGCTCCTCTCGTGCAGATTTAAAGACACCGACATGCTCTTATAGAAGCACGGGGTCCGACTTGGGTTTCTTTTTCTTTTTTTTTTGGAATAAAGCAGATGAAGCCGTGTTTGGTCTCACATGTCAGGTTACACGTCCTGTATCGACTCCTGCTCCCGTGCACACGCCCCGCGATGCAGATTTTTAAAGTATATTTGCTGAACAACAATGTCTGTGTTACTACAAAGGCTGTAAACACACACTCACGTGTGTGTGTCTGTGTGTGTAGTCAGTTTAAACGTCCTGTTTTGCATACTAGTATAATACATAGTTGAGTGAATGGGTGGAAAACATCGTCTTATGATAACACTGTCACGTATTTGTGCATGTCATTTGAAATGTGCCGTTTCAGCAGATTAAAAACCACCAGGATATACAATGTACACGTCTCCAGTGTCATGTTTTCCCTTTTACAGGCACAGCTGCTGCAGAGGTTACAGAGCAGACCAGCGTGAAGATGCTGTCAAAGCGAGACGACATGTCAGATTACAACTGCCAGATTATACTGCAGAATACGTGTAATTCTTCTAAACCATAGTACTGTACAACGTCAGTGCAGTCAGATTAAATGTTCTGCATTTACATTTTATATGTTGTGTATTCTCCTGATGCAGATACTTAAAAGGCACATTGCCTGAATAACACTTGTACTGGTCCTGTATTGCACCGGATTAAGAGACAACTGTAAATCCCTTCATTGCAAACCAGATTATATGTATATATGTAAAAATGTATACTGGCACAAGAGTTTCTGTTCTATAACTCTAACATTCCAAGTGTCAGATTTGAAGTATTCTCTACTCAGATTATTAAAAAACAATAGAGCAACGTTGAATGTCAGATTGTAACAGGTATTTCTGCAGGTGAGGAAAAGCAAATGATGGCAGATTAAACTGGATTATTATATATTATATATTTTTTAGGGAAACTGGGCAGGGGTTGGTGTGTGGGGGTGGGGAAGGGGGCGTTTACTGGGGTGAACTTGAGGCTCTTTAAACCACTGCCTCTGTCTTTGGACTCGGAAACATTCAGATAGACTCATCCTCCTCCAGGACTTCAAAATAAAACGTCCAAAAAAAATAAAAAATCAGGACATTATTTTGATAATAATAATAATATATGTAATGCAGCATCTTCACTTTAGTTCCACGTTTGTGGAAGTGATGCTAAAGCAGAGTCTAACGCAGAGACACAGACAGACAGTCAGTCTGTCAGTGAGACAGCTGTAGTTTTTTTCCAGTGACAGCAGAAAACTGCACAGACTGACTGCGGCATCAGTCCTGTGTCTGCTGCTGCTGCTGCTGCTGCTGCTGCGGCGGCGGCGGCTTTATGGAGGCTGGCGTCAGAGAGTCTGCAGCCTCAGATAGGCTAATTACCTAATGCTTTATCACCAGCCGCCCCCCCCCCCCAAAAAAAAGTAAACACGCCAGCTTCCTTTACTACCAACTACAAGCGCTCATTTGTGCCAGGACACAGATCCAGAGCTGTGTCATTCACCCGGTGAAGCCTCACTCACCTTCACCGAGGCACCGGATACTGTACATACACTGAGAGAGAGAGAGAGAGAGAGAGAGAGAGAGAGAGAGAGAGAGAGAGAGAGAGAGAGAGAGAGAGAGAGAGAGAGAGAGAGAGAGAGAGAGAGAGAGAGAGAGAGAGAGAGAGAGAGAGAGAGAGAGAGAGAGAGAGAGCGTTGGCAGCTCCACTCATTCCTGTCATAGTTTGATAACATTACCACACAACGCGAGCTACGTCATCATAACACTGTTGTTATCACCATGGTAATGATTGATATTGTTAAAATCAATGACTTTATTATGGGCTATTCAAGTATTACTTATACCATGGCACAATAAATATACACATATATAGAAGTGATGGGATACTTCATCTACAAGTATTCAACAGCATTACACAAATATTCATTTCTATACATATTTTTGTAATTATAAATAAAGTTTGGTCTCACCTCAGCAGTGATAACAAGTGCACCGCAGACAGTCCAGAGTGAGAGACGGGTCCCAGTCTGTCTGTCTGTCTGTCTGTCTGTCTGTGGTGACTCTGAGTCCAGTAGTCTGAGCCAGCGAAGGTGTGTGTCTGTTTGTGTGTCTGAGAGCATGTGTGTTGACGTTTGGATGTCAAGTGGGTCTCAGTGTGGGTGACATCCGGTGGTAGATTTCAAAATAAAAGCAGAGTGGAGAGGCTAGATTTGATTTAGGGAGTACTTGCAGAAAATGTTATTAGGTTTATGCTATATACTTGTGTGGTTATACATTTAAAAGCCTTTGATTAAAGTTGACATGTGTTTGTATTTGTTTATACTTATAAATATATTTATATTCAGAGGTTAGATTATGAATAATGTATTGTGTTTGCTCGCCAAACAACTTCCTAACCTCTGATATAGACTGTTTTCCTACGTTTGTTAAAACAAGTCACTTTACAATATAATTCTCGTATATATGTTTATGTAATATATATTTTATTTGGAAGATAATCCTGGTAAGGACTCGGCTAACCGCTATATTTCAAATTGAGGTATTTTTAGTTTGCTTGCTTTGACGAATTAGTGAATGTTAATCGGGCTCTATGTATCAATTTTTTGTTTCCTTGTTAACCGTGCATTCGCTTTTATTGTGAAGGTGAGCCCCCGTTCGTTTCCGGTCTCTCCCCAGTTCTTTGCAGACGCGTTGACGCAGGTCTGCGGAGCCCGGAGCCTCCACTCCTTCAGCCGAGCGCCACACAGCCTCGGCGGCGTCAGCTTGGCTGGAGCCGCAGCGCCTGCACGAGAGATCCCTCCGCCCCCCCCCCCCCCCCCCCCCCATTGAGTCGGTACCCGATTGCTGTGAAAACACCCCCCCTCCTCCTGGAACTTTCCCAGGATTTCTGATTCAGAGCCCGGCAGAAGCGGGGCGCGTGCGTGTGCGCGTGCGTGTGCACGCCACCTGAGCACAGAGCTCCGTAGAGCCGGTGTTTTCACTCACAGTCTGTGGATCTAACTAACGAAGAGGAGGCGGAGGGAAAACATTGCCACCTGTTCGTCCTCTTTTGTCCAGACTTTCTCTGACGCACGTTCTTAGTGTTCTATGAACGTGGATGTTTTAAAGGTGCAGTGTGTAAGATTTGGGTAAAACTATTCTCGTACGACCGGCTGACAAACAAATCTATTGTTGTCATTACTTTAGCCCGAGTCAGAGAGGAGCGGGTCCTCTCTATGGAGGCCACCATGTTTATTACAGGGGCAAGTGATGGACACATTTAAGAAGGCTACTATAGGTTCTTCAAAGTGTGTAGGACTGGGCGACCTCCAGTGGTGAGGTTGCATGTTGCAGCCAAACGCTTCACCTACTCACCGACGATGGCCTTCAGATTTCATTAGAACTCTAAAAATGTCCATTCTGGGCCACAGTAATAACATGGTGGTGCAATATGGCAGCCTGCACCTGATGTACACATAAATGGTTCATTCTAGGCTGCAGGAGGCGCCATTCACTCACAAAGCATCAAGCTTAATTATATTAAATCCCATTTCCTCAAATATAGATGTACATAGTTTGGCCAAAAATTCCACACACTGTGCCTTTAAAACACTATTATGGGCCATTACAAGTGGGAACTACACCTGCAGCGTATATGGAAGCAGAGTGACGGAGGAGACCCCCCTTCCCCCCTCCCCCCTAAAGTAAATAAACACAAACCGCTCGGACTAGTCTTTTCTCTGCTCTGTGAAAAGTCAAAGTCACCGAGGTTTCCTCATCTATTGTTGGGAGGCGGCGCAGAGGTCTGCGCTCAATGCGGATGGATACGATCCTTTTATTGGGAGTGAAGTGACTGGTCCAGTTAATGACGCAAGCCCCGGCTGGCGACAGTCTGTCTACAAGTTTGACATTTTCGCAGTTTACAGCAACTGCTGCGGAACGTAACAATACTCCCAACACCGAGGCGAACCTCCCTGCTGGGGGATCAGGGCTCCACAAAACACCCCGTGCTCTGCCCCCTCCGTGTCCCACCACCGCCACCGGCCACCAGGTGGATCTTTACCCGGGCTGCGCGCCGCATAGTCCGGTAAAGATGCCGGTGTGTCTCGAGGACGCGGTGGTGACGATGGAGCCGAGACAAGGAAGTCTGGTCCCTGGAGCCCGAGGGGAGGTCCCAGGGGCCCCCACTGTAATTACCGTTTATTTTTAACTCTGCGGGAGATGACCGAGTCTGACAAATATCATGAAAGTAAAAGTGATGTATTCGTTTTTATATTTCTTTTTAAATGATGTATTGATTTATTGTCACCTGCAGACGGTATGCAGTGACTCCATGCTATTTCATTAGTAAAGCTAACTTCAAAAAGACTGTTTTATTGATAAAAGTCACAAAATAACTTCTATAAATATTTACTTCATTATTATTTATGATCACCTGCAATCTGTCTGACTTGTGAAGCCCTAAAATTTAAGTATATAAAAATATATAACTTTATTGATAAATACAAGTGATGTCAGGTTTTCAGCCGGTGATTAAAAAAAAGCAATATTTAATGTATACTTTTATTATTATCCGATGAAAATCTATGACTCATGATAAATTTTTATGTTAGTCGTAAAAGAAAAAAAAATCTGTTCATTACACCACGAAGTTATGGGATGAAACTTATTTGATCTATGAATGGAATTCTTTCAACTCCCTTCATCTTATCTGATAACGGAAATAAAGGAGCATCTTTTAAACGTGTCCAGAGTTCGACTACGACAGGAAACTGGAGCCGGAACATGATCCGACGCCCGAGAGCCGTGTCTGGTCACAGAGCACAAACAGGATGCTCTCCCCAGGGCCCCGACGGGCCCCGGAGACCATCTGCAGCAACATCAACACAAAAAAACCCCTAAGTGGAGCTCAGGCTCACGTTAAAAACAGCACTATATGAAGACGCTCATTTAGAGCCACTTGCTGGACACTTTCCAAGACAGGAAAAGAGGATGATGTTAGTGGTTAATAATCTAATCCAGGGTTTTCCTGCTCGCTTTCATGTGATGGAAAAGTCCCCTACCTTCCAAAAGACGACATCACTGATCCCTGCTAACTTCATCTCGTGGCTTTGCTTGTTAAATCTCATTTTTAAAAGGTTTACATGAAATTAGAATGTTTTAAATTGTGTCATAATCTTTTTGATATTTTTCTTGGTTTTAAGATACTTGTACAAAAAAAAACAGTCCGCTGAAAATCTTCGACAGCGATAACTTCTAATAATTGTTTTTTCTTTTGACTGCAACTACGAAGAATAATAAAATAGTAAAATTCCAAATCTAGATATCTTGAACACAGGGTGACATTATTACATTTTTGGTAATGTAAATTCATTAAAATATCAAAATATGAATCC
>JAFBJT010106511.1:0-17458 GCA_016785325.1 Chascanopsetta lugubris
AAAATATTAGTTGTAACATCAACACAACCATTAACAATAACACATCCAAGTGTTTACAGAAACACATCATATAAAAAGGTTTGTGTTTGTCACTTTTTTCGATGAATCGTTGAACCCCTCCACACCTTGTCTTGTTTCTTATCTATAACTCTGTGCTATTGTGTTTACTTCATGTCTGTGCAATCATTTTTAACATAGAACATTTTGACTTTTTCCTCTCATTAGATCCCTGCCGAGTGCTGCGCTGTTGCCAAACAAATCATGATCACCGCAAATCCTCTTCCAAAGGATCCCGTCCCCTCAGAGGAAGAAACAACAGAGGGCGTAAAGAGGCAGGAGCTCAAAAACTCAGAATCTGCTGAGTAAGTTCACCACACCAAAGACAATGTAGATTGGTTGAGCCGTCCCTCTCCCTCTCCAACTGCGTTGTTTGTTCAAGCCTACATTATGTAGACACATTTTGTCTTTTTCTTTACTGGTAAAGCACTTTTTTATGCAATATTTACTTGTAGCTTATTTGTAAAAAAGATGAGCATAAAAACACGAGGTCAGAGGGATCCTTAATTCTCATATTTTCTGCTGTTAAAGCAGCATTTGATTGGAATGTATAGGATTTCTTATACACAAATATGTATAATTATCTCTTTTAACAGGAAATACAAACGCCTCATTGGTGATCTGCTGGACTGCTCCAGCAACAGGAACATGTAAGTTTATTTTTTCAGCCAAGTCACAGCAGTATGTGTTTATACATTGTTAACGCTTTGTAATACCTGGTGTGTTTATTGTTCCAGGCCTTGGAAGTTTGAACACATTGCAATCGGCTTCCTGTCGTTGCTGCTGAGAGACGACCATCAGCTCCCACCTCCTGCCATTACGTTCTTTGTCAAAAGCCTCAACCATGACTCCCTCTACGTCCGCAAGGTCTGCCATTGGCAATTTACGACTGCTATAGCAGTGATGCTGTGATGCACTTCCTTTAGAACCGTCTCTGGACGCCCTCCAGTCTTTCCTATGGACATTTTATCCTGACATTTCTTATTTTGTCCATTAGGTGGCTATATCAGCTGTTGCAGGGATCATGAAACAAATCAAAAGACCACACAAGAAAATCCCAGTCAACCCATCAGAGCTTTGTACGCATTATAAGTATAGTTTTTTTATTTTTTTGTTTTTTTTGTTATTTTGAATTTATAGTTATAACTTTTGTCAATACTGGCCTAAAAATATCCTCTTATCTCTGCTAGGTGGAGTGAAGGAGTTCAGTAGTAAAGTAGCAGGTGACCGTCCAGACAACCAGTGGCTCCAGTATACCAGTAGCAGCCTTCCACGCACACAGCAGGACTGGGATCACTGTGTGTTTGTGGAGAAAACACACTGGGGATATTACTGCTGGCCAAGGTCCTTAATTTAACATCTGTATTTATCAGCCCTATCTCAATTAGTTTTTGTTTGTACTTACCATCATTTTATTTTTGTTCCTCAGCAATTTAATGATGTACGCACCTCCTGAGGAACAACCCAAACAGAATTTGCCCAGAGAAGAAATGACAGAGGTTTGTGTAGACACATCATTTACTTATACATGCACCATAAAATATATGTCTTAGAGGAATGCAGATTAATATTAAAATACTTACAGTAGTATTAAGTCATGTGCTCTCCAACAGCGGGAGCAGATCATCTTTGACCATTTCTCAGACCCAGCATTCATCAGCCAGTTCATTGAGTTTCTGTCCCTTGAAGATCGTAAGGGCAAGGACAAGTTCAGCCCTCGCAGGTTCTGTTTGTTCAAGGTGAGATTTCCCTCAAAATTCTCTCACATGTAATTAAATGCTTAACTCTGTCAAGTAGAAAAGTGACCCTCTGCCCTTCTATGGCTCCTACAGGGACTGTTCCGCAACTTCAATGATGCCTTCCTGCCAGTGCTGCGGCCCCACATGGAGCGACTGGTAGTCGACTCCCATGAGAGCAAGCAGCGTTGCGTTGCAGAGATCATCTCTGGTTTGATCAGAGGCTGCAAACATTGGAGCTACCTAAAGGTGTGGATTTTAAACTTGTATTTGTACATCCCTTTCTTTTCATCACAAACATACCAAGACGCGCATGTCTGCTTTGTTTACAGGTGGAGAATCTGTGGGAGCTGCTGTGCCCACTTCTCCGCACTGCCCTGTCAAACATCACGATAGAAACCTATGCTGACTGGGGGACCTGCATTGCCACAGCCTGTGTAAGCCTTTGTACTCTTTCATATTTACTTTTTCTTTATCCTTCTAGTCGTAACCCCCTTGCTTGTTAAAACTGGGTTGCTTGGGTTGAACAAACAAAATCATATATTATCCATTTATTCAAACAGAACAGAACCACTTATAATTGTTTTGTTATAAATGTAAAATAAATACCAACAAATAAAAGAAAGGTGGCTGAAAAAAATTAACACTGTCTTTATATTTCTATTGCCTAAATATTTGACCCTCGTCCTCTCTTTTCCTGGCTTTTTGCAGGAGAGCAGAGACCCACGCAAACTTTACTGGCTGTTTGAGATGTTAATGGAGTCTCCAGTTAATGGAGAGGGAGGCTCCTTTGTCGATGCCTGGTGAGTAGAAAGAATGTTGCTTTGTAGCAGACGTTGAGCGTTCTTACAAATTCTGATAACTCCTGTATTCTCTGCTCTCCAGCCGTCTGTACGTGCTGCAGGGAGGCCTGGCTCAACAGGAGTGGCGTGTTCCTGAGCTCCTTCACCGGTTGCTGCAGTACCTGGAGCCCAAACTCACACAGGTCTACAAGAATGTGCGGGAGAGAATTGGCAGGTGAGTAAAGCCTCTTGCCAACTGAAATGAGCAGTTTATCCGCATAAACCCAAATAAACTTGCTTTGAATGGGCAATAACCACATCTCCCATTGTGTGGTCAGTCCGCTTCCTGGTGTTTATTTAGTATATGTCTTCCTTACAGTGTGCTCACCTACATCTTCATGATCGACGTGAACTTGCCGTACACCCAGCCAACCACCTCACCACGCATCTCTGATTTCACTGAGCGGATTCTGTTGAAGCTGAAGCCTCTAACTGAGGGCGATGAGGAGATCCAGAACCACGTCGTGGAGGAGAATGAGGTGGGGGTTCAGGACGAGAGGACGCAAGCCATCAAGCTGCTCAAGACAGGTGAGTGGAGAATATGTGGGCTGTTTACTTGTGTGCTATAAGGAATACTACAAAAATCAATTTAAATTAAGCAGAAATGGTTTTAATTCTGTCAATTTAACCTCTGCAGTGTTAAAGTGGTTGATTGCAAGCGCCGGCCGTTCCTTCTCCACTGCTGTGCCTGAACAACTGCGATTGCTTCCCCTGCTTTTCAAGGTGAAAAACACAGTCATTCATGACAACTTGAGTTGTCACCTCCAAGTTTTAAGCTGTTTACCTGTGATGTTTACTCATAGTAAAATTTATTCACACATCCACCCATTTCCTCCTCCTCCTTCAGATTGCTCCAGTGGAGAATGATGACAGTTACGATGAGCTGAAGAGAGACGCAAAAACCTGCCTGTCGCTGATGTCTCAGGGTCTTCTCTACCCAGAGCAGATTCCCCTGGTCCTCAGTGCCCTGAAGGAGGTGAGTCACCTTGAGGCCGTGGTGGTTATTCCACTTCTCACCTGCATCACGCAAGTGGGCAATTAGAGCAATTTCACCTCTTTTGCCATCAGATTGTGAAGTTGCGTGTTGAATAACCTTCGTCTCACCATTCCCTTCCGATTTGATGAACCATTTGAAGTCATCATTAAAACTCTGTTATTTTTTTTTCCAGTCTGGGGCTATGTTAAAACATTGTGGTGCAATATGTAGGCTCAGTAGAGAGGATCTTCTGCTGATATACCTAAAAGGCTCAATTAGGATAATGAAAACTAATAATAGATTTAGGTCATTATACTTATTGAAATATGATCATTGTCAAACTAATAGTTTGTCACATGTATGAATGAACTCTAAAATCTGTACCAATACATATCAAAGTCAGGCTCAATATGTGTTGTGTCTGTCCTTATGTGTTTCAGATTGCTGGCAGCAGCTCCTGGCATGCTCGCTACACAGTACTCACATACCTCCAGATCATGGTCTTTTACAACCTGTTCACCTTCATGAGTGACCAGAAGGCGGTGAACGATGTGCGATCGCTGGTGATACAACTCCTGGAGGATGAGCAGCTGGAGGTGAACGACAAGCTTTCATTCACAGCAGCCAAAATAACTTGCAGTTTTTATGGCAAGAGTTTAAATATTCGATTAGTCTGGTGCAAACAGAAACTGGAGCATAGCTCAGACACACACAAACACATTCCAGTCTGATTATATAATAATCTCCGAGCTATGGACCAGTACTTGTTGTTTGTGCCATTAGGCACTCTCACTGTTTTTCAGCTACACTGTAGTGATTCAGCACTCTCCTCCTGGCACTATACTCATCCCCTCCCGTCCGGTCCTCAAGCGGTTGCTATGGAAACCTCAGCCTGCAGTAATCTGTTGCTATGGAGATAACGTTCAGATTGAAAGAGGATGAGAAGGAGAGGGGATGGAGTGGAGACAAAGGAGAAGTGGGGATGGGTAGAGCTAACCTTTCTTTCCCTCTTCAATGAACCTAAGCTTGGTTCAAAGGCCGCGACTGTATGGAGCTTGCTGTAGTTACATAAACTATATTGTAAATGAATTCAACATATGGAGACGGCAGATTCTTATATAAGCTATAATCGAAACTATATGACACTAATGACTAGGTTCACTTGTAAGAAATGTGCTCTCTTACAAAATCGTTACAATTTATACAGAAATAAAAAAATTTATTAATTACAAAATGCACAGAAGAGAACAGCTGCAACCTGAGAGGTTTTGTGAATTTTTATTTTTCCTTCAGTTTCAGCAATCCAAAGTCTCGGTCTCATTCCTGTCTCATCTTTGTGGCTTTTGTTTTCTAGGTACGAGAAATGGCTGCCACTACTCTCAGTGGCTTCCTCCAGTGTAATTTCCTGTCCATGGATGCCCCCATGCAGGCACATTTTGAGGCACTGTGCAAGACTTCCTTACCCAAGAAGAGGAAGAGGGAGTTGGGCTCTGTGGTGGACACCATACCCTCTGCTGGTGAGGAACTGATCTGGACTGGTCAGTAAAGGGCAGTCTTGATATTTCCCTCATTTCAATTGAATCCCTCCTGTGATTTTCAGACCTGGTGCGGCGCCATGCTGGCGTTCTCGGGTTAAGCGCTTGTATCCTCTCCAGTCCGTACGATGTTCCCACCTGGATGCCACAACTCCTGATGGACCTCAGCGCTCACCTCAATGACACACAACCCATTGAAGTATGTTAAGTCACAAATGTGTTGTAGTGAGCCTAACTCTCTTCAGTTTGAGTAGCCATGTACGTGTCGTTACTAGACCAAATCAAATGATTTGTGTCTGCATTCTTCCAGATGACTGTGAAGAAAACGTTGTCAAACTTCAGACGGACTCACCACGACAACTGGCAGCAACACAAGCAGCAGTTCACAGACGACCAGCTGCTCGTCCTGACCGACCTGCTGGTGTCCCCATGTTACTACGCCTAACATCTGGTAAAGCATATTCACCTGACATTGTTCACCAGGATACAAATTTCACTGAATGTTACAAGACAAAAAACAAATCCTGATTCATCATTGAAGAGCGTGAATTGAATTGCTGCTGATGGAATCTAGAGAGGAGAGGAGAGAACTCCAAGTGCCACCTCTCGACTATTATGTTTGCCCATGTCAGCTCTGGACAACCCCAGACTGGTCAGATGAGTCCTGCATGGGGCAGGAAGCTCCAACTCATGACTGATGAAAGTATCGTCCAGAACAACACACAAATCCACTGAGTATTGTCACACAGAATGATTGACGAGTTGTGTATTTATGTATCTAGCTTCTTTACATTTCTACTATACTTAATATTTAAGGATCAATCATTGCAGGGATGAATGACCTGCAGTTTGTAACATTGTTGTACAGTTTTCATTCTCCTTTTTTTTGAGTTTGTTTGTGTGCATGTGCACGGACGTCCGTGTGTGGGCGCGTCTATGGGTGGCTGCGAGACATCTCCTGGTGTCCCACACATTTCTCAGGATTATATCCCCAGAAACGACTCTGAGCCGACACTGTGTCCAGTGTAGGACAGAACTCTTCACTGTCTGTCAGTAGTGAAGCGTTTGTCATGAGCCACACGAGTGACTCTTTAAGAATCGTCTCTTTACATGAGACTCAACCCTGCAACACACAATGTTTGTGTGGCTGTTTGATCTATATATGATTTATATGCATCATGTGTGTATATACATCATCGTATAGCAAATCTGCACAAACATATTTATTTATTTATTGACCTTGTTTTTGAAGTGCTAACTTTTACCTTTTTTCATCGGAAGCATTTCTGAGAGCAGGCGGCCAAACGTCAAGCAGTGGAGTCTGTTCTGACCAAGTCGTGCAAAGAAAGGGAGAGGGCGAGCTCCCCGCTGATGTGCTGTGTGATGATGTGTTTGCTGTGAGGACCTGAGCACAGTTTGATTACAATTCTCTTATCTCGGTGCAAGAATCTAACCAGAATGCCTGTCCATAATTGTGACCCTTTCCCTCTTAATCCCTCAATATCATTTACTGCTTTTCTTTTTTTCCCCCAAAAAACCCATTGAAATGAAAGTTTTGGTTTGCTGATGTTTCCCCCTGATGACTTGAAATCAGTCAAAGCATTGAAACATTTAGTACCTCACTGATGTATAGTGTAGTGCCAAACTGCAGTGATTTTTTTAGATGTACTGTTTGCTTATTGACTGAAATGACAATAAATTGTTTCTAACAAAAACGTTCCTGTTCTATTTGTGTTCAATTCAAAATATAGTTCGTCGCAGGAAAACGGAAACCCAGAACCAATTTCAAAGTACATTGCTCTTTTCCAGGAAATGTACTTTTAAGACAAGTGCCATCATGAAAGGAAACGCTAAACACTTAGTGGTTACTTCTGATTGATGTTAAACTGAACCAATTTAGAACATTGTATGCATTTGTATATACACATTATCATTGGATAATTGTGTATACACAACAAATGATCACGAATATATGTATATGCATATAAATATATGTATTTAAAAATGTGTGTGCGTCTAGATTCGAATTTTCGCTTAAAATGTGATATATATAACAATTTTGGTATTTTGAAATACAAAAAAATATATCATTTTAACGCTAAACACTATTTCTAACTTCCTCTGTGTGCTTCCATACGAAGCTGATAGATTATGACAAACGGATGAAAGCTGAAGTGGCCAGTGTTGCCATGGTGAGAGCGGTGGGCTGCGGTATGTGACGTGTCAGGGAGACGCTGTGACAATGGGCTGTAACGCTCCGATTCTCATTATGTCACCGTGAAGAAAATGTAACCAAGAAGAAAAACGGGGGAGGGGGGATGTCCTTTAACGCCTATTTCAACCGTGTTTATTCGGCGCTGTTCGCCGCGGCTCCACACGCGGGGATCGGTGCTGTGGTTGACTGCGGAGCTGCTGCTCAGACGTCCGCGGTGACTTCACACCGATCCTCGGTGCGGCGGCTGGGAAGGACGGAGCCTCCGACAACAAGAGGATGCTGTCAGCCCGGGAAGCTGTGGACACGACGCTGGAAGACATGTTGTATGTCACTATCAACTGCTGCATGTGTTCCCTCAATGAGCCTGTGTGTGTGTGTGAGTGAGTGTGTGTGTGAGTGTTGCCGCTCTGACCCTGATGATGCTGATGGACACTGGATTAACAACAGCAGGTTGGTTATAGCATTATGTTCCAGCATTGTCTGCACAGATGATTGTGTGGTGATATGTTCATGTTCTTGAGGAGATCTGTGTGTGTGTGTGTGGAGGAGACAGGATTGAGGTGTGGGGGGTTGGGGGGGGGGGGGGTGGGGGGGGGGGGGGGGGGGGGGGGGGGGGGGTCTGCTACCAAGGTATAAATGCAGTGGTGCATAGCTGTAGAAGCTAGTTGTGCTCCACAGCTCCATGTTGCTTCATGTATATTACCTGCATGCACACACAAAGCTCTGTCACTGCTCACCATGATCAGCCATGATGTGCTAATACTCTCTCCTTTGTGCCGAGGTGGCAGCAGCAGTAGCAGCAGCAGCAGTGACGGAGGCAGCACATCCTCCGTTCATCATGGTCTCCCTCCATCCAAAGGAATAACGCTGACGCCGATGACCGTGGGATTCTTATAAACCGTGGACAATACAATGAACACCACTGTTGCGCCACCAGACCTGGTGGATGTGCCCAGACATCAGTCCTTCAACGGCAGCCTGGGCCAGCAGAGCCCGGGCGGCTGGGCCGTCATCCACACCGCCACCCTGACCTTCTGCTCCCTGCTCCTCGTCTTCATCTTCTGCCTGGGCTCCTACGGGAACCTGGTGGTGTTCCTGTCCTTCTTCGACCCGGCATTCCGCAAGTTCCGCACCAACTTCGACTTCATGATCCTCAACCTGTCCTTCTGTGACCTGTTCATCTGCTGCGTGACCGCCCCCATGTTCGCGCTGGTGCTCTTCTTGGACGCGGGGGGAGGAGACGGCGTGTCCAAAAGCTTCTGCTTCGCCTTCCACCTGACCAGCTCGGGCTTCATCATCATGTCCCTGGAGACGGTGGCCGTCATCGCCCTGCACCGGCTGCGCATGGTTCTGGGTCAGCAGCCCAACCGGACCGCCTCCTTCCCTCGAACGCTGGTCCTCACCGCCCTGTTGTGGACGTCCAGCTTCACCATGGCCGCCCTCCTCACCATGCGGGCGTACCCGCGCCGAGACGGGCCCTGTCTGCCCCACTTCGGCCTGGGAGGTGGGCAGGCCCGGGTGGTGTTGTACGTCTACCTGGCAGACTTCGCCTTTTGCGTAGCTGTGGTGTCGGTGTCCTACCTGATGATCGCTCAGACGCTGCGGAAGAACGCGCAGGTGAGGAAGTGTCCCATCATCACGGTGGACGCCACCTGTCCTCCGGCCCCTCCGCCTCTCATTGCCGCAGGCTTTGAGAGCATGCAGTGTGCCGTCCAAGGCCCCTCGCTGTACCGTAACCAGACCTACAACAAACTGCAGAATGTGCAGACGCACTCGTACGCCAGCAGGGCCGCCCTCCCCCTGGTGCCCGGCGCGGCCCCCGGAGCCACCTGCTGTCAGCTGGTGTCCACGGTCAACTTGGCCACGGCCAAAGACTCCAAGGCGGTGGTCACCTGCGTGGTCATCGTGTTCTCGGTGCTGCTCTGCTGCTTACCGATGGGAGTGTCAATGGCGCAGGACGTGTTGTCTCCCGAAAGCAGCTTCGCACATTACCAGTTTGAGCTGTGCGGCTTTGTGCTCATTTTCCTGAAGTCCGGCATCAACCCCTTTGTGTACTCGCGCAACAGCGCGGGCCTCCGCCGCCGCGTGCTGTGCTGTGTTCACTGGGCGGCGCTGGGCTTTCTCTGCTGCAAGCACAAGACCCGTCTGCATGCGATGGGCAAGGGCAGCCTGGAGGTCAATCGCAATAAATCCTCCCATCACGAGACCAACTCGGCGTACGTGCTGTCGCCCAAGCCCCAGCGGCGGCTGGTGGACCAGGCCTGCGGGCCCAGTCACTCCAGGGACTGCGTGGGTAGTCCGAGGGCCACGGGTGCGCGCAAGCCTCGCCCGCCGAGCACCTCCACGCCCATCAACACCCGCATCGAACCCTACTACAGCATATACAACAGCAGCCCCTCGGCGGGGCCCAGCTCGCCCACCAGCCTGCAGCCGGTCAGCTCACAGACGTTTGCCTTCGCCAAGTCGTATGTAGCCATGCACTACCACACCCACCAGGACGCCCTGCAGGACTTCGAGAGCACCTCGGTGCACCAGATCCCCATCCCCTCAGTCTGATCCGGCAGGCGCCATCTCACCTCGGCTTCACATCCAATGTGAATCGCGAAAAGGGGGGCGTGGCCACAGCTCCATTCACATACCCGGAGTCAGTATTAATCCCTTGTTCTCTTTTACAGTGGACGTACATGTGGAGTTCTCTTGAGTGGATCATCTACAGAACCAGTCATAAGCTTTGCCATGAAAACATGCAAGAGTTTTGTATAATGGAGGTGTCTGTTCTACAAAGTGGTTTACTGTCACTGGGTTGTTTCTTTTAACACATGCATTTTCCACACGAATCAGCCCCTGTATTGCACACGCATGTGCTTTTATAACGCGGGTCTCTGACCGCAGACAGGGACCCAAGCTGCTGGTTTCCCTGCTGGCGGCTCTCTGGCTGTATGAAACCCTGCACAGGCCCACACATGGATGTTGATGGCATGTGGCTGCACTTTGATGAACTCTTACAAAAAGACGAAATGTATTATTTGTGAACGTCATACACATTTTGAAATAATAAATGTTTGGCAAGTGCAGAGGATCTTTGCTTTCATAATGTTACAATCATATATATAAATATATTTATATATATTTATATGCTGAGTTTGAAAAAAAAGAGCCTTGGACGGGAAATCAATGACAAGTTGTTCTAAAAATCCTGTGACAAATTATTCAGGCAAACTTAGAGCTTTCACATCATGACGTTGTGTAACCAACATATTTTGGTTTTACTGTAAATCAGACAAAAAGACCTTTGAAGATGTGCCTCATGGGACAAATTACAAAGAGCCCCCTGTTTTTTACACATCAGTTATTCAGTTTGAGGTTTAAAGGTCCAGTATGCAGGATTTGCTGGTTGTGTCAAAGTAAAAGTTGGCCTCTTGCTGGTTGTGTCAAAGTAAAAGTTGGCCTCTCCTCCCCTGTCCATCAACACCAGCAGGATTTAGTTTATTGTAAATTACACTATACCTGTAAACAATGAGAACAGTTGCATCGCTCTTTTGGCAGCAGTGTTACAGTGGTTGGAAAAATAATGCTGACTTTTGGGTTTTTGGGTGCTGGTCTCTGTTATTGTGCTGATGTTGGAAATGTAGTTGAGTTATTTCCAAGTAGTGATTATGTCACACCAAACAAAATAGGAGATTATTTAGCCGGTAACTAATCTTCTATTGAGCTTTAATGATAAATGAGGGCAACTACAGGTTCTCGTCCAAGGGAGGGTGAGGTGATGTGTATTCAGCTGCAACAACCAACCAAGATGTCACTAATTCGTATACACTGCTCCTTGAAACATGGCTGATTGGAAATGGACATTGAGTCAAGTGTTATGTTGTGGTGATTTTAGTCTTTGTAATAATGAAAGTTGAAAAGGTTCCCTCTGATTACACAGCGACTGATAGCACATTAGCACCCTCTGGTGGCTTTAACGTTACCATGGAATCATGGTGTCATGGATGTCTTGGACTTACAATTTTTCAGTAGCCCAATATGGACAAACTAAATATCCTGTGCGTTTAATTGATAACTGAAGGCTACAATGGATTCTCTAACATGCTTGAAAAGGGTGAGATGAGAAGTATTAAGCTGCAGCATCCAGCTTCTCCATTAGATGTCACTGAATCTTACACACTGTACCTTTATATGCAATTGTGTCTGTTTAGAGAGTAATTTTTTCCATGTCCTGAAAATTCAACACAGCCGATGAGGTTTCATGTTTAATTTTTTTTTATTCTTTCCTGCAAATGCATTGACCTCATCTCTGTGATACAGCAGTGACCATGATGTGTTTTGACACATTTGCAGACACACAAACATTTCATAGTCGGCACACTCAAGCCACCAATATTAAAACCTTAAATCAAACTTAACTTTTCAAATCATCCTGCAAATTAACATAATAACAAACTCACACTGCTGCAAGACCTGCTTTTTCTCATATCTGCAAATGAAAAGTGCGATAGTCAAACCACTAATCACTTCATCTCACACACACACACACACACACACACACACACTTTTGCACACACACGCAAATACAGACCTTTAAGACAATAGAACCACCGTGACCACTATTGATTCCCCTGATGTTTGTGAATCCCATGATTCATCAATTACTTATTCACAATTAATCAAAACCAAGTGAAGCACAGACATGGACAGGCAGTAAATCCACTGCCGAGTGGAGTGGAGACGTTTGGCCCTGTATTTACTGTGGTGTCACAGCTCGGCCCTCTCTGGACTGAACTCAGATAGTAGCATTGTCCAAAGTGAGGCCGTGGGCTGAAGCTGCGATCCACATGAAGTCCAGCCTCAGTGTCAAGTTTAATCCTCGGTGTGATTTTGGCTTTTTAGCGCAGTGTCATGGGCGTCTCTCCTCCTCTACAGTTTAGGCATCTGTGACCTCTGTCTCTTCAAGTGCACCTCTCTGTCTCCGTCCGTCCGTCTGTCCTCTCCGCGTCTTTCATGTGCCGTCGCTCTCACGCGGTCTAGGTCAGTTTAGGTGGAGAGTGACAGGAGTCCATATTCATCTGCAGTGTCAAGAATCCTGCATATGACCGGAGACTCCACCTGGAGGGAAACAAAGAAATGTTTGTCGGCTTTAAGTCAATGATCCATGTTTATGCAGACAGTACAGTTGGATATTATAAAATGTTGTTTCTGTAGTTTATTGTTCATCATTACCACCCATCATATGCCAAACTACTTTATATACAGGCTGGAAAATATTTTTTAATTCGATCACTTTCCATTTGTTAAACTGTCAATACTTACAGTAAATAGTTGGTTGTAAGCTTAATTCACTTGTTTTCCCTATTTTTCTTGCTATTGTTTTCATTGGTCTATTTAGTCATGTGACACCTCAAGTCAGGAAGTTGAGTGGTCTTACATCAGGTCAGCTTCAATTACTTTACCTTATCCATTCTTTGTGTGTGTGCGTGTGAGAGAGAGCACGTATGCGTGTGGGGGGGGCTGGTGGAGGTTGTGTTCTGATGTCAGGTGTCGTGTGTTTGTGTTGTTGACACGTGTGTGTGTTTCTGCTGTGTCCGATGTGCTCATTGTTGTATTGCATGTGTTTTCCTTGTTTTATGCTGTGTGTTGTTTTTCTTGTGGCTTATGTTGTTGCTGTGGAGTGTGTTGTTTTTTTTTGGGTTGTTTAGCGAGTGTGGTTATATTGTCGTGTGAGCTGGTGCATGTGGCGCATGCAATTGTGCAAGTGCGTGCATGTGTGCGGACAACTCACCCCCAGGATGTACTGACAGGTCTGTGGCTCCAGCATATAGACAGTGACGGCATGTGGAGACTCAGACTCTTTACATCTGACAGAGGGAAGAGAAATGAGATGAGTGAATCAGCACTGCAACATTTGTGTATCACCTAATTCATGCATGTGTTGAGTAAGGACAGTCACACTGGACTGGTGTTATGGTCACAACCCCCCCCCCCCCTCCCTCCCCCCGCCCCCTAGTGTTCACTCACTTGAGCTTGACGATGACCTGTCTGGGCTTCCCTGTCAGATCACATAGATCCCCGTGGCCATAGAAGTGTGAAACCAGCCTGTCACAGACCAGAGGGAATGAACAGACAGCACATACCTCGGTCTGAATCAATGTCGGACATCTGGAATATGAAAGACATACTTGACTTTCTGCACGCCGTCGTCTTTCAGCTGGTATGATCTGGCGACATTCTTCTTGGCCCACTCCACATGTTCCTCTGCGTTCCAGCTCCCCACCACCACGGTATTCTTCCCATGTTCTTTATCCTGAGGAAACAAGGACAATTACAATGATTCACAATCGAGTACAAACTGAACTCGTAAATAAGTTACGCTACACTGTAGCACTGCATGACGCTCACCTCGTGGTATTGATGGACATGCCTTCCGTAACAAAATTCGTATTTCCACCAGCCAACTCCCTGAGACACATTAATACGATTATACATCAACGTAAATTCTCTTTATACAAAACCTCAGGGGAGCATGTCTCACCCCGTGCAGACAGTAAGAGCCACTGAGGAACTCCTTGATGAGCTGGTCGTCTGTGAGACGAGAGATGTGAGTGGTGCCCATGGTGACCTGAGACTGTCCTCCGACGGTCACGGGACTGTGGGTGGACGTGAGGTCCTCCTCCCTCACTGGTGATGCCTCCTCCTGTAATGACAAAGATAAGGAGGAGCCTGTGGTTGTGGCTTCTCACAGACTCCACTATCCAATCAACTGTGGTGTTGCTGTCTGACCTCTCTGGTCTCAGAGGTGGCAGTGAAAGGCGGTTTAAGCTGCTCCTCCTGCTCCTTGTCCAGCTGGGTGAGTCGATGAGGTCGCATGGGGGAGCCCGACAGCGCCTGGCAGAAGATGGCGTTCACCGGGGATGACTTAAACCTACAGAGAAGACACGGCAAGTTTGGCACATTCCATTGAACGCGATATTCAAAATGGTGCTTTGTAAAGAGCTCTACCTGTATTTTGGGTGAGCGCAGAGCAGCGGCGTCAACACCACCACCTCATATTCACAGGTAGTGACCTCCGCCACAGACAGGATCTCGTGCTTGGCTTCGGGATGACACACGTACAACACCGCCGAGGAGCGAGGCTCGTTCTGTTTCAGCACACAGGGAGTCCCGTTCCCCATTTCCACAGAAAAGTACGGCGTGAGCTGACCCTCGATATTCTTCGTTGGCACCTGATCCTAAGAAAGAGAATTGAGGCCACATAAGTGAGAACCTTCAGCTTGTCACACACATTTGAATTTCATGTATTTTCCATCATTTTACTTTACTTCTGTTTCAGTGTTTGTTTTGACATCTTCTGCCTCTTCGACCTTTTCTGAAAAAAAAAAAAAGAAAGTCAAACTTTAGCAATGCAGAAAAAAAAACAATATTTCATAAAGATGCATTTACAAATAGGGACTAACCACTTTTCTGATTACTGTGCTTTCAAAACATCATACAAATTGTACAAACTACCCTATCACACCATGTTACTCTACCTCCTCTAACACATGTTTATTTGCCTGTGTTTTAGCCTTTGACAAAAACTTTTTTCTCCATATCTGTCATTTCCCTTTGATAGCATCAATTAATCATGAAAACCACTTCAGCGCACTATTTCCTCCAGACATCAAAATCTCATATCTTGACATTTATACTTATAAAGAATCTCACCTGTTTCTGTGGACCGGCTCTTCGTTGCCATATTCCCCAGGAAATACTCCTGAACGCTAATCTTCTGTGGAAATACACACACTCGCGTTCAGCACACACTGTGTTAAATGAGGGTTTCTCATTCCTGACAGTGAGGGTTAAAAATCACGGACCTGGCCAGTCTCCTTCTCTTCATGATACTGTCGTACGTGCTTTCCATGGCAAACTTCGTACGTCCAGTACGACTCTATCTGCATGTTGGCAAACACAGAGCGAGTAGTTAAAGGGGATGTTTCAGTTCAATACACACCCTCACTCTTGTGATTGAAAAATAGGTTTTTGGTTATGTCCTGTTTACGTCAGAGTTTAGTTTCTTCACATAGAAAGACAGGAAAATGAGTTGACATTGGAAGGAAACCTCACCCTGTACGAGCAGCTGCTCCTCTTGAACAGTGGTTCCAGCAGAGCACCGGGCCCAGGCCCGGCGTACTCCTTCTCACCGTCCTGAGACAACAGGCAAATGACAACATGAGGCCTCCAATATAAATACATTTCTTAATTCCTTAACATTGGAAAGTTTGAGATATTTCTTGTAAAAAAAAAACTCATTTTCACTAGTCTTAGTTTGTCCTAGTATTTGTAACATCAGTCCTTTGTTTACATAGATCTGACATGAGCATACACGTCTCATGTGTCCCTCATGAATGCACAGATAGGCAGATCCCTCTGACAGTGTCAGACTTATCTCATGTGTAGGGTTAAGTGCTCTCTAGTGGTTGAACATGTCAGGTGAATACCCATGAAATACCACAGGTAGCCATCAGCTACCACTGATTGTCAAAAGGTGTCTGGTTTGTCCATCATGGGCTACTGTACAAACATGGCGGCCTCCACACAGAAGGTATCTGCTCGTTTTAAAGCTACTCACCTCATCTCCAGAAGTCAGGGAGGGCAGGAGACATTTGTACTTCTCCTGCTCGGTTGTTGTCATGATAACAAAGTCATCTTCGTTGTACAGTGCACCTGAAGTGGGCTGGAATACACAGGAAGCAAAACATCACATGATATCATCGGTGACATCAGAATAAAAAGAGGAACCAGATTCTGAGGATTTCAATAAATCCTGCCAGGTGACAGTTGCCTGCCCCCCTGCCCCTCACACCCCATTGGCCCCTGTGATTAGAGGAGGCTATAAAGGAGGAGTCATACCAGAGTGAACTCGGCGTCCGGCCAGGTGATTTTAAATGGGACTTCATCCGTGAACGTGGGGTAACCCCCTCGGTTGGCTGACACGCCGTCGCACAACCCCAGCAGCCCCCCGACCACCACCAGGAGCAGCCCAGCCGTCATGTCTCCTGTCCGGCCGCGGAGCTCCTCAGCGCCGCCCGCTCCTCATGTACGACCGCAGCCGCCTCCGCTCGCTCCGACACCGGCCTGAGGACTGAGGTAAGACCCACGGCAGAACCCGAGAAGGGCCACTTCACCTCAGTTGGACGCACGGAAAGACTGAGAGAGACAGATGTCAATACGGCACCAAACCAAACAGGAAGTGAGCTCTTTGCTTGCCACGTCAAGTTCCGCCTCCACACCCGGCTCAAATCACAACAGCGACCCCCAACGGCAACAAGAGGCGTTGAACTAGGATGTTACTATAAGGTGAACATGAAAAACAAACGATCCCTGAAAGTTACGAGATCACAGCTTCGATCAAAGATTAACTGCTAGTATTTGTAAAATAATGTCTATATTTTTTTGTGGTAAAAAAATAAAGGTGTGATCCATTCTGAGCTCCATACTCTGACTGAAATGCCATTGATTGCACTTCATGGCAGCTTTCAAAGTATCCTTTGATCATACACAAGGGCGCTACACCTCTAGTTTACATTTTAGTTGAAAGTATTGATATTTTCAGTTCCTTCAGAATAATTATTGATATTTCATATTATGACTTCTCACTTTCAGATTTATATTCCACCAGTGAGGTTTTAAAAATGATAACATGAAACAATTTTTCCTTGATGACCAAATGACATTGCATTGATCTCCCTCTACACCACTTGTAATTTCACAGTGACATTTTGTCCTGTTTCTGCCATGAAAATGAACTCATGTGTACCATATCATACATTTCACTGAAGACCCTCGATATGCAAAGTTTCCTTTGCAGTAAAGTGTTTCCACTTAGCTGAAGCACACCACCCCATGGTGCGAGAAGCTGAACACAGACCTCAGCTGTCCGCTGAGTTTAGTTTAGTTGAGTTTAAACACCTGAGAGAAATTTGTACATGAGAGAGGAAGGAAATCAAATCACATCTTTGCACCAGAACCAGCAGATTGAAGAACAGCTTTTTTCCACCGAGTTGTCTCCCTACTGAACCCCCCCCCCCCCCCCCCCCCCCCCCCCCCCCCCCCCCCCC
>JAFBJT010106511.1:17488-47687 GCA_016785325.1 Chascanopsetta lugubris
CCCGCCCCCCCCCCCCCCCCCCCGCTACCCACCCACCTGTATTCTCTGTCCACTGTATCTAAATCTGTACAGTATGTTCACATCACCTCATTAACTTATCGACCTGTGTATGTCCGTCTGTCCATAATCTGTATATTATCCCTATATCATTCGGTACATGTATATCCATATGTCTATTAGCATAGCATGTTCACTGCACCTCAATCTGTTCATTATAATCCGTAGAATACTGTACATAATACTGATACATAATACTGTAACATAGTACTGCCTCCCAGTGGATGGATGTAGGAATGTTGTGAATTGTGTCACTCTGGCTCCACACACACACGCACACCCACACACAACACACACACACACACACACACACACACACACACACATGGTGTCAGACTTATTCTTAGAGTGAGTGCATGCAGCAGTATGATGATGGAGGGTGTGGCAGACCCTGCAGTGATTTACCGAACGTTTCATGGCTGTTGTGTCGACTGACTTGTGTAGAAGCGATGACGAGAGCAGCTCTGTGTGTCCTTACTCTTTTCATCCCCTGACCCTGTTGATTCAGCACTGCTGTGTTGAATGTCAATAAATAATCCTGAACCGCTCACATGGAAACCAAATTTAAAACAAGGGCCTTGGAAATGTGTGGCGTTGCATTTCACTCTCAGGGCTGAATGTGGCCGAGGCTCCTTGGACTGGGGGAGTTACGTTAAATAAGACGGGTCTTTTCCAACCTGTGGGTGGAGCTGTTGGTGCAGGGATGTGTGCAGGCCTGCAGAGGGAGGGAGAGAGATGGGGAGACAAAGGGGGAGAGGATTAGAAGGAGAGAGGGATGTGGAGGAAGAGGGGAGGAGAGAATTGGGAGTGAACGTCATCCACACTCCACAACACTGCTCTGCACTCGCACACTCCACGCACCGTGTGCACTGCATGTATGGATGGATGTGTATGTGGACACCACAGATAGACAGACCAATGAATAGACTTAGGTTTCTCATAGAGAATGTAAATGTGCTTGATTGTGCCTTTAATTTCCTTAGTCAACACTTGATAATTGCTTTGACAACAGGATGTAAAACACAGGTCTGAATTAAAGGTGCAGTGTGTAAGATTTGTTGATATCTAGTGGTGAAGTCGCATGTTGTATCCATCACCTCACCCACACCCTTCTCAGCATGCAGGAGAACCTATGGTAGACTTCAGTTCTCATTAAAACTCAAAAGATGTTATAGTATCTCCACTCTAGTGATTATAAATTCATAAAAATATCAGTATGTAATTATTTTGTATTCTTTTAAAAAGTGACACAAATTGTACACACTGCACCTTTAAATGTGATTTCTCAACTAAAAGTCTGAATCCATATCCATGTCTGTTAGTGTGACGTAGCAGCTCAGTGAGAGCGCAGAGGATTTCTTTATGCCACATCCTTATTGTCATCTTACATGGGCTGTGGTCGTATAAGGGCGCCACCTGCTGGAGGGAGCGTTGCTGCCAGCCCTCAAAACCCCGAACAATTTAAACAATAAAATAAAATTTAAAAAAAGTTATAGTCACTGGGACTGACTTTGAGTTAAACCCGCGGAACTGTTTTTATATTGTATTACACTGTTTTGTATTGTTTAAACAAAGCACCTTTTCATTATTCATATTATGGGAGCTGTCAGGACTTTCTAAATATTTGTACTGTACCTGAGCAGAAACTCTAGTTTCATTTATGTTAATTCATTCAATTATTTCTTACTGTTATTTTATGTTATTTTGGTGCTTGTGTGTGGAATCAGCAATACGGCTGTCATCCATTAATGTTTGCAGCGGCCCCAAACTATAATTTGGCCCATAGGGCACCAGAACGGCTGGAGCCGGCTCTGCTGCCGACATCATAAACAGCTGTGTGTGTGTAACATTAGCATGTTGTCAGTGCGGAGGGTTGTGATTTTTCTGTGTTAATGAAGAAAATGAATGAACAGGTTCATTTCATCCATTTTCATAATCACAGATCTATTTCTGCCTCAGGAACAGTGTGCTGCACCAGTTCAAATGTTAGCCCTCTTCATTCCCTTCTGTTCCTTTTCTTCCCGAGTGTTTAATTCAGACTCACTTACAAAGTGTTTCCACAGTGCGAATGAACCAAACCACGGCTCACTTTGATCCACTTGTTTTGGTCCATTGGTCTGAACCGTGGTTCAAATCACTTTTCACATATCTTTATTCACGTTCGGACCAAACGAGGAAGCTGGAGTTGAGGTATAACACTGGCTGTCAGACAAAGTGAGTAACCTTTCCTCCCCGAAACCCCACGGGATGGTGTAATGACTGAGGCTATAGGGACCGCCAGTGTCTGTCTCCCATGCCAACGACTGTCTGCTGGTTGGAAACTAGTGCAGGATGAGTCATGTCTGATGCTGTTTGCAAAAAAAACTGCCCCAATGTTGATACATCTTTTCTCCTGCAAGCATATAGTGCAAAATATAAAGAATGCACACCATATATCTTAAACTTCATATATATAAATATATATATATATATATATATATATATATATATATACTAAACATTTGAACATGACTCAATCATATATATATATTTATATATATATATACTAAACATTTGAACATGACTCAATCATATAATTTACGATATACTGAAAGTGTAAATAATTTGTATATTGTTCAAGTAAAATGTCTATATGAATATATATATTGCAATACATATGACAACAACGTTCATTTCTAATATAAACAGGTTCGAACTTAACACATTTCTATCATTTTCGATTATAAGGTGAAACCTTGTGATTTTGCAGTTGAATACTAATATAGTGGGTCGAATATATTTTGTGAAGGAAATGGTACCACTGCTGCACAGATAAACATGTGTCTGCCTGTTTTCACATATGAAACGCTCCGTACACTCACCACAGTGAACGTCTTGAAGCTGATAGTGAGATGCACACACAGAGGAACGGGGTCAAACCCTCCTCAGCGTCTCCTCCTCTCTCATTTATCCGCAGCCTGAGTGGCAGGAACTTAACTGAACTCTCCACTTTGAGAGCGGCGGTTTTCATTTATTTTCACAGCCATCCGTGGGGCCGGCTCCATTTGCATAGATGCCTTCCACACACTCGTACCTAATGCATAATTGATACAACTGTCATCTCCCCAACCATAATAACGTCATTCTAACGGGAGCAGGGAGAAACGAATTGTGGCATTTGAAGGTCTCCGGCGAGATTAAGACATCTCCAGGGCTGTAACCCAAAAATATCCATGGAATATGTCAGGTGCCAGATCAATATTGTCACTTCTGCGAGCTCCTCTTAATCACAGTCAGTATTGATTTGTGTAAAGCGTATGCCGTTTGTAATTTATACAAGTTTTCCCACTAAAAAGTTTCTCCTGACATGTCCTCATGGACGGGGAGCGCATAGAGAAAGTGAGATTAATTAATGCTGACTCATTGTAAATCATACCTGTCTCCTGCTGCATTAATCAGACACACAATTTGTCTTTGTGAACAATGAATTGAACTCTTCTGAAAAACATGGAACAAACTGGTTTGTGTTTTCCAGCTTAAAGGTGCAGTGTGTAGGATTTAGTTACTGAAGTTGCATGTTACTGCTGAATACCCTTTCCCTTCGAAGCATGTACCTTTGGTAACCTTCCGTTAATATGGAGAGTGAAAATACGTGGAATTTGTCAATTCTGGGCTACTGTGAAAAACATGGAGCGACATGGCCGCCTCTGTTGACAGCACCCACCTCTGATGGAAAGACAAAGGGCTCATTTAAAATCAACTGAAGCTGAAATTGTGAATGTGATGTATATTAATAGCCATTATTTCCATTAAACATCTCATTTATAGGGGCTGAAATGTCTCACGCAACTTCATTAAAGGTCAAGTGTGAGAAATTTGAGGTGAAATTACTTCTATATTATACTTCATACGAAGCAGTTAAACTGTTGTTGTTATTGTTGTTTATTGTTTTTATTTTATTCATGAATTGTTGTTTAATTGGCCACAGAGTGAGCTTTTTATATTTTTATAGTTAGTGGGCTACTCTCTATTAAACCTTATTGTAATCGTATTGTGCTAATTTTATGTTGTATTTTTCAATTGTAAAATTGTGACGCTAGACTAGTTGAGGTTTTACGGTACATGTTTTTTGCTTGTTTTTGGCCGCTCTAGCCACCTGTACTGCAATACCTCAAGGATGCACATTTTTGCACTGCATGACGAGTCAGCGTTTTTGCGAACAACAGGCTATATAAACACATGTAACTCACCTCTCATTCCGTTGTGTGGCTTATTCGTTCATGTTGTTAGTGTCACATTCACGTTGTTGTTGTTTACATGCTTGTATGAAGCAAAATGGCAGCTCGAGTAAACCAACACAGTAAATTCAGCCGTGACCCTTCTCCAAGGTCGTCTCAGTGGCGGTGTCAGAGGCTTTAAACTTGTTTGGGTCGTTACTTTGCTCGAATGCAAAAGTCAGTGAAACCCTCCAGAAGTGTTTTGTCTCGGAGCAAGAACAGAAAGTGGGTTAACTACTTGAAAATGCATCATAAGAAGTGTGCATAAGCTGAAAGAGCTTAGAGAGGAGGAGATTGTGAGAAAGTCATTTAGTGTTTTCTTCACAGTTTGATGGAGAATGGCTTGGATCCTGCAGGGCAACGGAAACACAACAGTATGGTTTCCTGAACTTAAAGTGAAACAGCCTGCCAGAGCATTAGGATATTACATTTAATACATTGAATGTGCTGAAGTTATCAATATCATGAGATAACCTATATCTATATACTTATATTATGAGATTTTGTCAAACGCAGCCCATTTAACGCACACTGATTACATCCACCTTGGCTTTTTCAAATTAGAAGCTTCAGAGCATGTTTCACTGCTTTAACAGAGAAAAGCAAAATAAGCTTTATAATCTATAGATGGGTCATAATATAATGTATATCAGAACTTTTTTACATTTTGTAAAACACTGCTGTGCTGAAGCAGCTGCAATTCAATTCGTCACCCAAGTACATGGGGCCAACACTTAACTTTCCCTGGTGCCCATCAGCTGCAGGGAGTATAGACATTATGTGATCAATGGTGAATGGCTGGCTTGAGCTGAAGGCATCTGTGTGGTATGAGCAGACATCAAGTGCCACTTGTTGGATTTACTGTGTGTGAAACAAGTTGATAGTTTCTATTCAGCCTTTTCTGGAACTGTTGCTTGTGCATTGTAACATAGTCAGTGTGACCCTCTCATTTCAACAGAAAAGGGGCACATTCTGCATTTACTCAGTGAGTTGTTTTTCACAATAAAACGATCATTCCCAACACATCCCACATTCTAATCCAGCTTCGTTTGGCGCCAAGCAAATAACACCTGTGAAATCCTGGAGACAAGATTCAATAACTGCGAACCACAACTCATGTTAACATTCTGTTTACATCGGAAAGAAATGTTTTGTTCTTCACTCGACCGAGTCAGTTACATCTGACTGTCTGCTCTGGCTGATATTGATGCAAATAAGACCTCACACACTCACATCATCATTTGAATGCAGTAGTAAGATCTGAGTGGCAGCACAGATGGGTTTACTTGGCTGATAGATGACTGTATGCGCGAGACATCGGCCTCTTCCACTTCATGTTTGACTTCACTGTCTAACACCCGGCTGATGTGTAAAAGCTCTGCGCTCGTCACTCGAACACATGGTAACCAGGAAGGACTTAGACCTCTGGGCTGCATGCGTGAGCCAATGATTTTAAAAGTAATATGAGATGAAATATTTTTATTGCCATTGCACATCATGCAATTTTGATATTCAAATTAAATTAAGAAAACTAAAAGAATAAAATACCAATGCATCTGATGATCATTTGTAACGGAAACCACTGTGGGGGAAAAAATCCTACCCTTTGCTGGGTCACAACAACTGTTCTCCTTAGGATCAACGGTGAGGCCATCTGCCGCCGAAGGTTGGCTCGGAGGTCAGCGGCGTGGCGCCATGTAAGGCCATCGTGTCTCCAAAGACACACTTTCTGCTAGTAGTACATAACAATGCAAGAACACACGGTTCCTAGACTATCACAACAACCGTATCAGGAGGCACTCCGACCATAGTCTCTCCTTTAAGAATCCAACCTTGTGACGGCACGACAGAACTGCTGGTGGCACTGCCCCGTGTACGCCACTGTGATTTCTCCTGCAGTGAAGCCCATCTCAACCTGTGCTATCCTTGTGCTCTCTCTCTCTCTCTCTCTCTCTCTCTCTCTCTCTCGCCCTCTCGCCCTCTCGCCCTCTCTCTCTCTCGCCCTCTCACTCATTCAGCTCTCGACGGTTGCCGACCTCCACTACACAACAACCACAACATCATTGCTTCATCTGTTTTCCAGAAGAAAAGGCAACATGTTTTTATCACCCTCTGGTGGATGACTGCTACATACAATAGGTCCCAAATTCCTTCCCCTTGTTTATGGATATGATAGTCACCAAAGTACCCATTAAAAGTCCAGTGTATAAAATGAGGTGAGGTGATTTTATTTCCATTTGAATTGGCCAAAAATGTATCTCAAGGTGATACTGATATTCATTCATGAGTGTACAGTAACCTTTTAAAATAATTTCTCTCTTTTGAGTGCAATGCAATAGTAGAGATCAATCACCTGTACTCTTGTCTGTTCTAATTCAGCCCCATCATTTACAGTCAGAACAGTGAGGCCCCTCTGTTACAAGACATGTGCACACACAGTAGTTAATCATTAATTACTACAAATGTCTTACAGTGTATAAATACAACTGAATAATGAATGCAGGTACATGAGGCCACTGTCAGCGTTGATGCTAATCTAAAATCTCTCTCTCTCTATATATATATATATATATTATATGTGATGCTATTAATTTCAATATCTACTGAGCTGAAGCACTGGTGTAGATATCACTTCCTGTGGATGGCTTCTATTTGTATGCACGTCAGAAAGTAAGTCATCATGGCGCCTTCTCCTCTGTTCCGCTTCTTCTTTAAATCTACTGCCTGTGCAAGTTAGGAAAAACCATGTAATTGACTCTCAACTGATTTTCATATCTCACCGAAGAAATGGAGGGAATCAACAAATTCCAGAATGTGTGTGTGTATGTGTGTGTGTGTGTTTTATCCGATTTATCCAAGAGTGTTTGAATCATCATACCTGGCATTTACTCACTTTCGTGGGTTCCACTCTTCCTCATGAAAACACATATTTGTACTTAGTTGTTGCAGCTCCATTCGTTTTCACTGCCTGTCATTTTCACCAAAGTTTTTCTGAACTTTATCCCTATAACCAGAGTTTGCCAACAGCAGCAGCCGTCCTGAACTATTCAGTAAACAATGCGTGATGTTAACGCTCGTATGAAAATAAGACAAGCTGAGATTATATTGGCAGGTCGGAATCAAACTGCCTCTTTTCCAAATGGCAGCAGAAGTCTGACCTTCTCCTGATCTGGGTGCTGTCAAACGCTGACCTTTGTGCACAGCAGCAGCAGCACGTGGTCAGAGTGTGAGAGTCTGCAGACATGCAGGACGCAGTCAAGAGCAACACACTGATTTCATTTGGCATCATGTTTGATTAGCACTTATTCCCCATCTGCTCTGTCTGAGGATCACTTCCTGTCTTGGTTTAAAAAAAATCACAGATGGAAAAAAGAAAAACGAAAAAAAGAATTACCCCCAGTCGCTCAGCATTGACGGAGGCGCTGAATGAACCTCCAGTGTATAAAAGAAAATTCAATTCAAACACCCACATGAAATCTGTTAATGTTTTTTCAGGACATTCTCACACCTCGCTGTTTTCTTCCAAAGAGTTGAGAAACTTAGCAAATCAATAAACTTCTGTTATAGTTCTGGGTTTGTGGGTGTATCTGGAGGGAATCTCATAAGGAGGAGGAGGAGGAGGAGGAGGAGGATGAAGCGGATGGGATCGCGGGGGGTGAGAGGAGGCAGCTTGGTTTTCCTGCTGGGTCAAGGTGAGTCTGTAAGGCTGATGGCTTGTTCACTCTGCAGATGTCACCCGGTCATTATTCCGGCGCTGCCATCTGCCAGCTGGTCCTGCAGGACCCGACCACTCCGTCTTCTGGGCCCCGTGTGACTGGCAGGATCCATGCTGCTTCCTCCTCCATCCCTGACCCGCTCCTGCGGCCGCCCGCAGCACCGAATGCCAGGCCGGTCGGGAGGCCAGAGGGAAGACGGAGGACACGTGCAGTGAGACAAAAAGGTAAGCTTTGAACCCTCTGCCACTACGTAAACTGGGATGGATTAATGATGCATCCACAGAAATCTACCTGGGCTCCCCTCGCAGCTGATTGCTTGGCTTCTCACCCCACTCCTCTGGCGGGATGCCCCGCCAAAATAAAGTCCACTTGAAAAACCTATTAACCTTTTTCTCTCATTGAGCTATGGGGCGAGTCATCGGACGCTAATGATGAGAGTAGTCACGTCACTGGGTTAATCATCGGCCCTCAAACCTCCTGAATGTGTCTCATCGTGGCTCATTATCCTGCAGTGTTGGAGCCTCGCTCATATTTAATCATACCCTCCTTCAAGGTGTTGGGTTTGGCGAAGATCTCTGATTTTCAGGTGTAATTTTGGCGTTGGAGGGTTTGAGGTTGACCTCGTTAACTCATTGGAATCGGTGAGTGAGGAGAGACATGTACACATGGAGCTAATCACCAGCAATGAGACTAATACTCCACACACCTGGTTACACAAATGAGTGAGTTCAGCACATGCACCTGCATGTCGGTAATGGACGTGTTATCCACAGTGTTTCATGCAGTTCACAGGGTGGCCACTTGAGGCTGGCTTCAGTCAAAAATGATCAACTTTAGAGAAGAATTACACCTGGTACAAACTACGGTTTTGGTCTCAATCAGTCACAATAATCAAGGGCGTGGCCTCTTGGGTGACACCTGGGTTGGCCTTGCACGTTCTGTGGATGCTGCGACAGCACCATGGGCCCACCCCCGGATCTGCCTGTGCTCCGCCTCTTTGCCCATTTTTGGATGAGCCAGGAAGTAGGAGGAGTTAGGCATCGGCAAGATAGTGATGAGTGAACCGCCCACTACAACTACTCACGGATGCTACGTCCATCTTTATATATCCAGTCTATGGTTTAAAGGTGCAGTCTGTAGGAAATATCTGCTGGTGAAGTTGCATGTTCCAGCTTCATAACTCTCACCTTTTCGTCCAAGTATGTAGAACTTACGGTAGCCCTCGCAACAACTCGTCTTACATTGCATTATATTGTGTTGTATTGCATTACATTGTCAGTTGTAATGACAATGTAATGCAATTACTTTAATTACTCGTTCTCCAATTAGCTCTGGCAATTGGAGGATGAGCCATGACACCTGCTATTAAGGTGAATTAAAAGAACTAGCTGCAGCTCAGTTCAGTGTTGGCTGAAACAAGCACATATCCCAGATTAGATCGTTAGTTTTGCTTTTCTCAGAAATATAAATGTGTAAGTAAAAAATCTCAAGAGAACAGACGAGTCTAACAAATCACACACAAAAAACACAGATAAAATGTTTTATTTTCTCAAATATAATATCGTGCTATCGATCACGCACAGAAAGTCTGCACCCTGAATCTAATGTCCTCAGTTATTCTGTTCGTTCTCAGAATTCACAGCGGGACGTAAAATGGATTTTTGAGGATTCTCGCAGTTCTCTCACTTCTCCCCCCAAAAAAGAAGAAGAGCAGTTAGTGGCTCCCTCCAAAGTCCTGAGGCCAGAACATGAGGAATTTCACCTGATATCAAAGAGGTGTGACATTATCCCCATGTAACTTCTGAGCCGGGCTCCTCAGGGTGATCCAGTCTGATCTGACACCGGCACTGAGACCATATATCAAAGATTGATAAGAAATAATGTCTCTGATTCAAATCTCTGCAAAACATCAGATCGACGCAAAAACCCTAGCAAATCGAAGCTGAAAATGCAATGTGTATTTTTCAAACATTAGAAAAAAATATTTTGACATGTTGTGCAAACACCCCAGACCTCTTTGCAGATTATTAATCATTCTTGTTTACCTATTTACAATGTGTCAAAGTAAAGTGCTGGTTTGAGTCAGAATTGTATTACATTCCACTTTTCTCTCTCTTAAAGGTACAGTTTGTAAGATTGCCATCAATTTTTGTCACTTCTGTCTGTAGAAATATAATTATGAAAAAATTATGTACAGATATTTTTACGAATGTATAATCACGTCAGTGTATGACTTGCCTTTTGCATTATCCTAAATTGAGCCCTTTAATGTATATTTACATGGGGAGCGGGTCCTCCCAATTGGGGCCACCATGTTTTTACACTAGCTCAGAGTGGATGTGCTAAACATCTTTTAATGATAACTGAGGGCTACATGGTACAGGCACATGCTCAGAAGGGTGCGAGTGAGGTGACGGAAATAACATGCAACTTCACCAAATCTTGCACACTACACCTTTAATATCTGATATTCAATTTCATGTTTTAAAATCTACCTTTTTTTGTCAACATGTCGGTGAAGTAACTTTCCTCTATGACCTGTTTCTCTGTGACAGTGAATCCTTGGAGGGGGGAATCCGGTGTCTGATGTGCAGACCATCACCATGACGACAAACCAACACCAACCAATCAGGTAAGTGCCGTAAACGCACTCATCTCCCTGCCTCGTGGTCTAATGTCCGGGAGCTTTTCAATTTTTCATCACCTGCACACTTTCATCATTTTCACCAGGCACACACCCTAGCACCAACACACACCGGCACACCTTTGATCTCACATTCCTCTCGGGTTCGAATACTTCCTCCTTGACCCAGTTTGAACCGCGGGTCCTGAGGAATAATGTCCGGGGCTTGTGAACGGCTGCGTGGGCAAACTGCTCCTCCTTTCCTTCTGCTGTTTTTTTGGATCCATTCTGCCGAGTCCACCACCACTTGCGGCTTGGCTGCATTTCCAACCCCTCATATAGGAAAGGAGGAGGAGGAGGAGGAGGTGGGGAGTGTTTGCGGGAGGCCCACCCTCTAACCTGCCTGTGCCCCTGGCAGCCAGAACGGAGCAGCTGGTACTGTCAGCAGTCCTGACTGATGACCTGCTGAGCGGATACTTTTAGCTCATGAGTCACCCGTCATGGTACAAACATACAACGTAATTTACAATGTACAGCAACAAGAGCCGTCCCTCCTCACTCCTCAGCTCCCATTAATTATGCTCCGGTGTGGAAACGCCTTTAAACAACCCCGGAACCTTTTGGTTCTGTTCTATCGTTTGTTGATTCATTTTTCTTTTGCTCTGGTGACCCAACATGACTGACTTAGATCTGGTCCTCAATTCTAGTTACAGATTCTACAACTCTATTTAATAGATGCCTTTATCCAAAACGACATACTACATCCAAGGGTGGATGGAGAAGCTGGGAACTGAACCCACAACCTCATGCATCCAAAGCACAGGCCCTTCCACTGAGCCACACCCTTTAAATTCTACAATTTGATTTAACTGAGACCTTTTTTCCAAAGCAACATACATCTGCGGGGGGACGGATAAGCTGGGAATTGAACCCACAACCTCATGCATTCATGGCAGATGCCACCTACTAGCTTGAATATCTATTTCTCATAAATTGTGGGCTGAAGGCTTTTCAATTCTAACTATTCTATTCCATTCTATTCTACTCTACTCTACTGGATATATTCTATTCTATTCTACGCCCATTTGCACATACACACACATACATTCTTATATATGAATGTTTACATATGGATACTTCCACATGTACTGAGGTAATCTTGGGTTTGTATACACATCACTTTGATTAAGTAATGCTGATACTTCTTTATTTATCCTAACAATTGGAGGTGTTGCTATTAGTACTGGTTGTAGGAAAGTCAAAGTCCATGTTTCCCCCACCTGGTTAATCTTCTGAGATATTCTCTTTAATAAATTGTATGGGCGAGAACTGAGATAGAAATGATGGATTCATGTTCATGTCTCCAATGTTCAGCGTGGTGTGGAACTACATCCACCTCTGTAGAGGAGGATTAGATACTAAAGGAAGTCGATGCTGAACTCACAGCCACAAGTCATCTTGTGCTACACTCGCGCTTCACTTGTTGACCTTTTGACCTCTCGACCTCTCGCACTTATGTTTTGGTTTCACTTATACACTTAACCACCCACTCGCATAACCTGTGGCTAGATGACATGGTGCTGCTCATGTTCATTCTGAAGGCAGAGAGGGGCATGATGGGAAAATGAAGAGTGAGCATTCAAGTGCATGGAAACGGATTTGTAAAACAGAAGTCAGTGTCAGTGTCTCTCTGTTATGATTGTCTCCGCCTGCATGTTTCCGTGATGCATGTTTCCGATGTCTTGTTCAGGCCGTCTGTTAGTGTATTTTTAGCCTGGTTTTTGCTTGAGGTTTATCTGACTAATTAATAGTCACCTTTGCCCTTTTTATCTAAATAAAAATCTTTGTGTAGAGGGGAAAGTTTGTTTATCTACCTATAGTGAGTCTCTTAAGTTTATATCTGCACTTTGGTCATGAAAACAGTGATTTGCATGAGACCATCGCCATGTTTTGATAATCCCTCTGTTTATGGGACACGACATGATGTGATATCATAGTTTGGCGTGAGCAGAGACCCGAGTGAGTGCAGCCTGACTTTGAACCTGCAGAAAGAGGATTCCATGGAGCTTCCTCTGAGCGGCTGAAAGAGTTGAAAATCCCCTGAATGCAGGAGATCTGAAATTGCAAGCAAAGACTTGAAATTGAATGCGACGATTTACCAACAATTACAGTTCATTTCCCGATTCATATTCAAATGCCTTCGATTCTGCCTCCGCTCTCGACGCCTGAACATCTGGGTGCAACTTTTGTTCCTTGAGTGACTGGAAGGCAGCTGCCTCCTGAGGCTGCCAGCTCTGCTCTGACACTCCTTCACTTAGCCCACTGCCAGCCATGTGGCTCCGTGCCGCTCTCATCTCCTCCGACACTGAACAAGTCTGCTTTGCACTTAGTGAAAGGAAGCAAATTGTGTCTTATGACTGCTAATAGCAGTGTGAACAAAGCCCTCGCACAGATCTGTTGCCTTGTAAAAAAAAAAAAAAAACTACAAAAAACTTTTTGGGGTGGCAGTAAATGAGGGTAATACTGAAATAAGCCGCGGTGAAATAACGTAAAATGCAACAAGGCGGCATCTGCGGTAACTTCTCCACTACGTGTAGAGAATGGGATAATGAATGGCTGAGGGGATGAGTGAGGCACCACGCCACATGGCTCCACGTTGAGTGATGTCAGCTCACAGTTGGCAGACTCGGTGGAGGAAGATGCCTTGGAATCTGCCTCAGTGGCTGCCGCCATCAAATGGAGGCCAGGAGGGTGATGGAGGGGGTGGCTCCGTCCAGCTGCTGGCCACAGAGAAGCCGGGGCTTTAATCCCTGTGTAAATAGCCTGCTGAGTTCTGAGTGATACAAAGTGAATTGACTGAAGGAAACATAAAGGAGAACACAAACATGCAGCTCAGGAGTTTTCTTTCGTACCGTCATCCGTAACTTCACCCTGCAAACACGGAAGCCGATGTGGCCGGAGGGTGAACGTGGGCTAACATCACTGTGTTTGTTGAAGGGCGACAGAGGGGGAATGCAGATGATCACTTGGGGACGGAATATTGCAGTGGTTTTACAACAATGTCGTCAATTTATTATTTTCTATATATTTATTTGTATTTTTCCACTGTGTTTTTTTTGATACACCTCACACATCTGTTGATCCAGGTGTGTGAGATCCAGCACATCCTCTCCTGTCCTGAGACAGTGTGAAACCTGAGCGAACAGTGAGGAGAGATGATTGTGAGATGAGAGGTCAGGGACACTGACCAACACTGATCACAAGTGTTGCGCAGAGATGAGTTGTCAGGCGTCACACAATAACACCATGGGAGTAGATACGAAGCCATTAGCGCGAACGGGCGAAGCGGTTCTCTCTGTCCTCGATCGCGGTATCGACAACGTCTGTGGGCGGAGCGCAGACGAGGACCGATTGAAAAGCGATAATGCAGCTTTAAGGGCGGCTGCGGTTCCCCTCTGTCCTTCTGTTTGTTTGTTTGTTTTTTTACCGTTGATTTTTGGAGCCATGCAAACAGACACGTGCTACATGTAGGTGTGGATGTAATCACGCAGTTAAAACACATGACATATGCCGCGCGCTAAAACGTTTACACTCCATGTTTTATGCCATATCGACATTTTGAGTGGAACGGCCGCATCCATAGAATCGTCTGCATGTGAAAACGGTTCCCGTGTAAATCCATCGAAGGCCAGGATCGATAACAGAATTGTTAAATACACTCAGGAATGGTTTATTGAGCTTCTCCCGGAGCCTGAGGAAACTTTCTGATGTGCTAATTTGATCACGGTGAGTGAGTGAGCTCTCTGAGCAGATATCGAGGTGTAAGTGAGGATTTCCATGTGGGACCAGAACTGCAAATAGCGATTTTCTGCAATAACAAATAAACAGTAATATCATTTATTCACAAATCACAGCGGCAGTTGGTGTCATGTATGTATTTTTTCCTTTGACTTACCGTGGTGTAAAAATCCCAAGGAGAAGCTTTGATGAATGCATTGTCACTTCCTGTTAGGCGAGCACTTTCCTGCAGCCTGCTACAGGAGCGCACACACACACACACACACACACACACACACACACACACACACACACACACACACACACACACACACACACACACACACACACACACACACACTGTGCACCACTCTTATGGCTGTGCAAGGTATAAAGGCACACACTGTAATTCCCTTAAGCACCGTGCATTACAAAAGGCTTCATGAACACAAAACCCCGAACCACCCACTGGGAGAAAGCAAAGCTCTGCTCTCGCCAAAAACTAGCAAAACAAGTGGAACTTTAATGAATAAGATAAACCCAGTGCAGTGCAGTGCTGGTCACAAATGGGCTCTGTCTTCCTGTTGAACTGGGCTTTGACATGACATCAGGAGTGAATAACAAATCTTGTTTGAACAGTGGAGTACATTTTTAGTTTTGACCGTTTCACAGGAAAATTCCTCATCCTTTTTTTTGTATGACTGAGCTCAGAGGAATCTTATTTTCGGCTTTTTCAGAACCCGTGTGCCTTGTTATCTGTTTTCAACTCTAAAACTCTAAAGATCTGCTGCTGCTTATTTCATGCTTTGTTCCTTCTCCAACAACCTGCTCCCTCTCCCAGTCTCACTGAATCTGGATGTGGACTGAAACTGGCACTGTGAGTTTACATATGCTATTTACATTTGGATTGTACAACCATGCTTTGACACCCACCGTTTCATCACTAAGCCATATTGTGCATTAATTATGTGTTTTATGCAGGTTCACTTCCTTTCAATGATGCATTTTAAAGAATATTATTTTAAATACAATTCTTCTATTTCACTTAGTCCCATTCATTCTCTGTATATACTACAGAAGGACGTAGCACCCTTGGCGTCATCCATACGTTTCTGCAGAGTGGGTATGAGGCTCGTCTCGGCGGGTCTCTTGTTGCCATCTTGCCTCCTACTTCCTGGTTCATCCAAATACAGGCAAAGGGGCGGGGCACAGGTAGAGCTGGGGGTGGGCCCATTGTGCTGTACAGCAGCATCCCCAGAACATGACAGGTCGGCCCAGGAGTCACTCAAGAGGCCTGTGAACGATTGAGACCAAAACCCCACTTTAAACCAGACCATTTTAAAGTGGGAGTCTATGGGGAGTGACTCAGTGTTGGAATCAACCTCAAGTGGCCACCCTATAAACTGCAGGTTTTTCCACCTCCTGACTGGACTCATGCGTCAGCCCTGGAGGTTGCCACTTAATTGGTCCCATCACTGAATTAGAGAATACCCTCAAAACGCAATAATAGTAACGCTCCACTGATCATTAGTCTGGCCAATTATGTAGTCCTATATTGAATTTTGTTTGGTGTGTTATTTGTGTATTCTAATTGCTTACAAAGTTAATTCATTAAAAAGTGTTTAACTGTGACCGTGCTGCAGCTGTTTTCTCCTCTTGTTGATTTTAAATGTTCAGATCTTGAATTCACATTTTACATGAACTTTGTAATTCTTGAAACTTTAACATAAATGCAAATCAGCACCAAATGTGACTTTCCAGCCAAATTTGCATGAGCCCCGGAATACATTAGTTGACCTTTTTTGCTGTTTGACTTATGATGATGTAATTCATATCTCGCACTATATAAATCAAGGCTCATGTCCCTGTTCACCTCGAACCACCTCCGTCTCTGAGCTCATGGAGAAACTCGCTCTTATCACTGATGGAAGATTTGTCTTCACTTCCTGCTTCTGTGCTCGTCAACACCTACATCATCAAGCTGAGAACGGAACAATTAATGTGACGAATGAACCTCATTAGTATGCGCAATTAAACAGCATATGAAATTCAAGATGCAGGGACGTGTCTCGGTGAGTATGCTCTTCGGGGGCCAGTGCCTGTTTGGATTAAATCAAACTTTCCCTTCATTCCGAGCCAGCTGAACGTGTTCTTTACTCTTTAACATAATGACGACGAGGTAACGTGACTCAGCCGTTATTTCAGATCCCTCTGATGTCATCGCTGCCTCTCATCTCTCTTCAATAGGCTGTTCAGTCACTTTCATCATATCTGATAGAAACACAGTCACAGTCACCAGGAACTGAACCACATGATGGCAAAGAAAGGGAATAACGGTTTGAGTGATCAGGTGTTTTTACAGAATTCAAAGCAGAATTTATTCAAGGTACTGCAGGCACTGATATGGTCAACGTGGAGGATGGAGGCTATGGGTCTCTTTCAATTAAAGGTTCACTTTGTAAGATTTAGATGAAATTATTTCCATTTCAGCTGACATAACATTTTTTATTTAAATGTGTATCTAATCATAATTGATGTTTGATTGAATGAGGATGAGTCGAGTCCCAGCTATGGAGGCCGCCATGTTGGATCATCATGTACAGGTGCCTAAAATGGACATGTTAAACATCTAATGACATTTTTGTGATGAATGGTTTGGAAACAATGGTGAATATATTTTATTAATTTCATTCGGATATGACCATAAAGCTAAACATTGGTACAGATTTGATTTCTTATCACATTTAATGATTTGATCACTGAATAGATTTCAGAAATCAAACAGCGATGATAGGAAATGTCATTCTGTGCATATCCAAGTGCTGTAATTGTCCAAATGCATTGATCCAATGCATCTGACAGCGAGGCAGAGTAAGAAGGAGCTCCTTTAAAGAGTTCTTTTCGTCTGTGCTGCTTTGAAAACAGATGGTAATCTCCCACAGAAGAGCTGACCACTTTGATGCCTGTTATGAGTTTTGTTTGAAACAAAGAATTCATGATGAAGCTGCTGCTAACTTTCGCAACAAGTTCATCTCAGGACTCACTTTGAAAAGTTCCCCTTCCTGTCAAAAAGCCATTTTTAACATGTAGCTACATTTCATTTCCTCGGAGGTATGAGTCGCCTTGAGAAGAGAGAAAAAGAAAAAGTGGAATCGAGGAGGGAGGGGAAATGAGTGTTTGGGGAAGTAGAGAAAAGCCCACAAGGTTCATGGAGCTGCTCCCAGTGATTGGCCCCATTAAACAGACATAATTTCTCCGACATACACTCAACTGCAGCCTCATGAATATTTCATCATTGTTTATTCCTAATCTAACCTTGTTACCTTGTCTCCTCCTCTCAGTTTCAGAAAGCCTTGTGTTTTATATTGACTCAATTATATGTGGAAAGAAAAATAAGACATGTAATTTAAATCAGTCTACTTGCCTCCACGTTTAAAGGTCAATCTGTCTGTCTGGTGGAGGCTGAGCAGTTGCTTTCTCATTCACACTGCATCACTCTTTCAGTGAAAGGGACAGTGTATATGAATTAATGACATCTAATGAGGAAGTTACATATTATATCTGAATACCCCATAACGTTACCCTTAGAAGACGTGGTAGCCTTCACTTGTCATTAACACTCCAACAGCTGTCACACTCTGGGCTTACGGGAAAAAAATCATGGTGGAGCAAAGTCTCATCCCTGAATTTAACAAGCATAAGAGCCGTAAACATTGGATTTACATGAGGATATAGTCGGGTATGAATGGATCTGGTAACACTCATTAGTGATTCATGTAAAAATCATTTTGCATTGAATTTGCATGATATGTTGTTAACCTGTGGCTTCGTAATACAATTAAAGTACTTCCACAAGTGCTTTAACATGTAGTACATGTTATTAGATTATTCAAATTAATTCAACTCCACTATTCCAATAGTTTTCTCCAAGTCATTGTGGCGTCATTGGCTAATTTCACACCATATCAGTGTTCTGATACTGAGCCCCTATAGACATGTGGAGAAACAATTAAAAGGTTTGGGAAGGTTTGTCTTTCCAAAAGTCTCACATTTGCAAGAGAAACTTTTTGTCTCCTCAGTGTCCCTAAAGAGGCTCTGCATTCCATATGAAAATAATTAATATAATCCCTTATCATTGAATTGGAGCCATTTTTCCCATCTTCTGCTTTGCTACATCTAGGGCAAATTATGTTTGATGACAGAAGAACAAACAGTGAGCTGGTTCTCCAGCTGCTTTTTAAAGAATATGAAATGCTGTGACTGGGATTTTGTTTATTTTATTTTTTTGCTTGTGTGTTTAATTAAAGACAGAGAAACAGACTGACTGACTTTTAGCAAAACAAGCAGATCATTAAATATTTCAGAAAACTCATTTTGGATAAAGCCTAGAATGAAATCTGTGTATCTAAGAATGTGACAGAGCAAAAGGAGGAATCTGGTTCTGAAATAAATGTTTTTTCTCCTGTTTGCCGTGGGGCTGCTGATTTGCCACAGATCCAGAAAGACAGTTCAGGTTCCCCCAGACAGGCTTCATCAGTCAGTTTGCATGGGCAGGTTGAGGGATGACGCTGAACACGGTGGATTCAAAGAATCGGAGTGAAGCTGCCACTTGCAGGAACTCTTGTTGTTCTGGGAACCTGCAGCGATCAAAGAGACAAACACAGAACATTCACCATCCTCCTCTGGCATCACCATGATGCTCAGGTAAAAAAAAGAAAAAGAAAAGGAAGAAGAAAACACATTCCATGAAATGTTTACGAAGAAGTAGAACTTTTCTAAAAAATCTATTGCGAGAACTCAAGAGCATCAAGAGGCAACTGAGACGTTTGTGTTTGTAAAAAGGATCTAAAACCATGATCAGAAGAGGGGGGAAGGAAATACATTAAACTGCTGCATATTGAAATTGTAATTGAGGGGCGTGGCACCTGGGCCAACCTGTCACATTCTGTGGGTGCTGCGACAGCACCACGGGCCCACCCAAAGCTCTACCTGTGCTTTACCTCTTTGATTCTTTTGTTTTTGGATAAACCAGGAAGAAGGAGGAGTTAGGCATCAGCAAGATGGCGATGAGTGACCCGCCCACTCTCTGCAGGAACCCATCTTTATACACAGTCCATGGGATTTGGTTGGCTTGTCAGTGTTGCGCCGTGTCATGCAGCAAGTAGTTGAGTGCACTGATGTTGTTGCAAAGTATGTCTTTGTTTTGTCTGTTTCCAGTTGTGGTGCAAGTTTTAGGCTGTATCATCAGTATTTTATTGTGGTGTCTTTTCATTGTGTTGTGGGCTTAATTTGTGGTTTCAGTATTTAGTTGTCCTCTGGATACTTCGCCAGTGACCCAATGTGTTGTGGAGTTTAAACATGGATTTTCTACTTTTCCACACTGTATGATAAATTTGCATTTAGAATTTAATAGTGAGACTATTGATTTGATTAGGTTAATATCAGAGCACTGATATTAATGTATCTTGAAATCAACTTCCTCCACTCCCACCATGTGATTTCCTGCTGTCAGCGTTATTATATATTTGCCGAAAGGGCAGAACGTTTCGCAAGAGAAGGTGAAACTAAACCAGTGATCCGCCTGAGAGGCCGTTATGATTCTGCTCTGGGACATTTGGGAACCAAGAATCTCCCCTGGGATTGAATTCTCTTTGCTCCCGTGAGGCCTGGTCTTGAGCGCTGGTGAACGGTCGGTGGAGAAAGAAGAAGAAGAAGAAGAAGAAGAAGCAGAAGAAAGCGGTGTTCCTCTGGGATCCGACAGCAGAGAAGCCAATCGATGCCTCTTTGATCCCATGTACCAGCTCTCTTTTCTCCTGCCTCCACTCAGCAGGGGGCAGGGCTTCATCTAAACTGTACCCGTCAGGAGGTGGCTTTGGCGAGTGAGGCGTCGGCTGCTGGTTCACCCTCCCGCCTCACTCCTTTTGGGGGCTGTGGCGACTCCATGTGCTCCTCCACACGCCACGCAGGCCTCGGCTCTTCTTAATACGCCTCGACTTGCCGCCGCTGGGGGAACGGACGTGTCATGTGCAGCGGCTGCAATTCATAATGACGTTTCCTTCCGAGAGATTGCCCCTGAACAAACATGTCGTGTTTGTTTACACATGAATTACCCATCATTCCTCGTGTCCGTTCAGCACGTCCTTGACAACTGTTGAACCGTGCGCAGGTTCTACATGCACACACAGGAAAAAGGCTGCTCATTTATTCATTGTTATCACGTGAGGGAGAAACGCAGACGCTCTCTGAACGACGTGTTCCCTCGTCCAGGCTTTGACATTATCTCCCGTTCTCCGCAGAGAGACATTTTTGCAAGTGTAATGTTATTCCGTATCTGTTGCTCTACGCTGCACAATGAATCCTATTGTTCTTGGCACGCAGTAATGTGCCCATATCAGATATGCAAATTCCTGGGATGTTCTCTTCCCTCCTGATCCCGGGCCCGGAGTTCCCCATGTTTCCCGTTGTGCACCTGCAACATGCTCTGCCCTGTTCAGTGACGCGCTCTCTGTTATGAGACACTCATGAATAACATCCTGCTGGTGTGTAAGTGAAGCTTCCATTCAGCTTAACCGCTGTGTCATTTGTTTGCCTTTAATTATAATCCACCCACTCTCCCTGCCCGCTTATGCAAATGTGTTTTCAAAAAAACAAAAAAACAAATTCTATTTTATTGCATCCCGGCATTTTTAAAAGACAAGGCGGGTGTTTATTTATACTTTTCACACAGATGACAAATGCAGTTAAATGAAGTAAAACCAGCAGGGGCTGGGAGAGCAAGCGGTGCCTCGCCTGGTGCCCATGTGGGACAGGGATGATTATATCTGCAACCACAACCTTTTGTAAACCTCCTTTTAGAATCTGGTCAGCAATGAAATGGACACTCCATTATGAGATTCCATGCAGCATGGACTCAATAATTAAAATTTCAGCTTAAAGGTGCAGCATGTAAAATGTATGTAAAACAGATAGAATGCAACATAGATATATAATTATTGTATCTTTTCATTCCTACATATGTTCAACTAAATGTATGAATTCATGTTTTATTTTCCCTAGAATGAGCCCTTTATATTTCAGAAATGGATCCTCTGCACATAGGCACTTAGAGGCTTAAGAGCTCAGAATGGAACTCAACACCTTTTGAGCTTTTTTCAATGTTTACATGTTCTAGTAGTCATGCATATTAAATTTAAGGTGGTATTACTGTGCTGTGTTTCTAAAATGGGAATCAATTAGCTTGCCTACACGTTAATAACTTTGAAATCGACATACATAACTATCTAGTATGTGATATCAAACACTCGCATACACAAACCAAACATGTTAGATCAATATGTCAGCCGATTGTTGCAAATGCACACGTTAATGTGTGTGAGCCTTCTGATCTGAAATGAGATGGAGTGCAAAGTGAACACAGACTCGTCTTGCCTCCAGGCAGTTGGTGTCAGTAATTTGAATAAAAATTCACAGTCACTGTGAATAGCACCTTGTTATTTGCAGTGTGTGAGATCAAATATAAGCTCTGCTCCTGCCTGTTGTTAGTATGTGCTTGTAGTCAATGATGTGTCTCTCTACATCCATGTCAAAGGAACCCGCTGCAGGTTGGGTTGCCAGGTTTGGAATGAATAGCTGCAGCACCGGGTTGAAAGTCCATCAGATTTAATTGATGGAGATCCTCCTGAATCAATGAGGCTGGGAAAACAGGACGGCCCCTCCTTTTGGCGAGTGAGGAAGCCATCAGTGTGGGCAGGCAGGAGGATGGCAGTGTGCGTGTGTGTGTATGTGTGTGTGTGTGTGTGTGTGTGAGACACTCATGTGTGAACCTGGGGCCACAGAGTAATGGTGTGTGTCTACCCTGGTGCCACGCCGCATAAACTTAGGACTTCCCTGTCAGATCCACACACAGCACCTACGGCCATGCACAGGAGGAGCCTGTACAGAATAGACTCCTCATGCCAACGCTGGGTTCGAAATTACGTGGGTGTCACACGGAGGATAAGTGTTTCTTACATAATTCAAATGCCGCCTGTGCTTGCTTTGCTTTATCAATTCACTTATCCCGCGTTATCTTCACATAGACGGACAAAATCACATGAAACGGAAGGTTTAATGAAGAGCTGATGCACATTTCTCTTCAGTCACTTAAAGTGGAGGTAATGGTGAGTGGAGTCGGTATACTGAGAGAGCGCCATCATCTGCTACAGTTGGGGGGTGGGCGAGCAGCCCCTGTGCCCTATGTGAGCTCCTCCCTGCAGCATCAGCCGTGTCAATGGACTGTGCCCGGTTCCAACATGGAGACATCTGGACGGTCAGTCGCAGCACATCAGAATGATCGACGACCACTTTGGACCACATGACCTATTGTCACAGAGAGCGATCAGCCAGACACTGGGATCACACATCTATCTGTGGGTGTGAAAGACTGGACATAAATATAGGATTTATGACTGTGGAGTTCACGTGGAGCCACTCTGACTTAGTGATTGATTGTATGTAATCCTAAAGGTATGGTATGTGGGATTTAGTGGCCTCTAGTGGTAATATTGTGTGTTGCGGCTGAGTATTGCTTGGTAGCCTTTAGTTCATAGTGAAAAGGTGTTTGTTTGGCGTGTTGTCATAATTAATGTCTACAAGGTATATAAATTCAAGCGGGTCCCTACACTCTAAATCATTGGTGTCCAACATTTGGCCCGTGGGCCGGATCCAGCCTGAGGGATGATTTTGCAAGTGTAAAGATTACAGAGAGGATGTTGGATGTGGGTTTACTGATCTGCACTTACTATGTGGGGACACTAGGGGGAGCCTTTGCCGCTTGGAATTTAATGATAATACTAATAATAATACATTCTTAAGAGTCTGATCGGGATGATCTGGTCTGAGAGTCATGGATTGGACTAAAACTCTCACTTTACCCACACTGTCATTTAATGAACACACATGTTGTGATCAGTGCTCATGTGATCAGTTTGACTTGTGTTTGCAGTTGCAGCGTGGTGAGTGACAGATGAGTGGGAGCGGCTCAGTGGTGATTTGGCATCTGGCGCATAATGACTTCTTTCATTTGATGGGGAACATCTGGAATTTCATGCATGCAGATATTATTCATACTTAGTTTCATACTGTAATGTCTTTGAAAAATGCCCTTAACTGTGTGTCAAGTGATTTCTCCCCACTTCTCGTAGCTCACTTTAAAATATCAGTCTCTGTATTTTATGCTAAGTATCAAGGATCAGTGGTATCTATCACTCTGAGATGACCTTAACGGACCATTACAGTTTTCTGCTATCTGGTGAATTACATGCAGGACATGTAGTATCTCCATACAATGGGCCTGAGGCTGATCTGCAGCAGGAGTCAGTACGTGGCCCCTGTGTATCAGCTACAACAGCCACAAAGAAGAAGTGGAATATTTTACAGAGGACCGTGATCAAGGATGGGAGAGGAAATAGCAGGCCAAGCAGTTGATAAGGCCGCCTGACTGTACTACCGGTGTATAGTGTGGTTTGACCGGGGCGATTGTAATGCGAGAAACGAGGCTGAAAGTCAGACATGCAATCAGGGACAAATGAATCATATTTGTTCCCCTCTCCGTGAAGCTGACGCCAGGCCTCCATACCTGATCAGCACCAATCATGTACGGCACAAGCATCGGGCGGCATCGTAATCAGAAACACCACCGATTCAGCTGCTCGGCGAACCTTGGAGACGGATGTACCTTTTAATTTACTCACGTCGACATAAGCAGATTTGCTGGAATAGCATCTGCTGTTATTTTAAGGCAACTTCAAATGAATGCGTTTGCATGTCATGAATTACATTTACATAAAAACATTTTTTTTTAAATGTCTGGAAACCTCCCCCGACCTCACCATTGCCTCGCTGAGTGGGTAGACAAATTTACCCAACCTCTGCACTGCCAGCGGCGCTCCTGAGGTTGAGCTTAATGTGCAAAGAAGGGGGATGTGGAGAGCATGTAGGTATGAGACGTTCCTGAGTTGCACTGGGCACATAAATAAGGGAGCAGCACAAAGCTATCCCCCAGGACTGCTGTCAGTAGGCATCTTAACACGCTGGATACTAATGAGACACAATGCTGCATCACGCACCTTATGCAACATGCAGCAGCCAGATGGATTGGGTCGCTTCGCAGGCGTACAGTACGACAGAGGTCAGAGGCGTGGCGCGTGCGACAGACACGCGAATCACAATCCATTCAGTTTTACCTCTGCTCATTTTCATGAGCAGTGTCATGCTGCTAAATCCCTATGTGGCTCTTTAAAGCTGTGTGACAGCCACATTCTATAGTGTTTCATTATAACTGCGGATAGAGTTCTGAATTCAAATGGGAAGGAACGTAAAGTAGGGAAATGCATATTTAAAGGCATGTTGTGTTTGATTTAGTGACACACAAGTGGTGGAGTTGTATTTGGATACAGCACATGCTTCCAAGTGAGAACCTATGGAAGCCTTCAGTTATCATGTCCACTCAAAAGGCTTAAAGCCCACCTATGCAGAGGTGACGCAAATACGTACATAAAGAGCAGAAAATAATATTTACATTCTGCCAATGGAAATTCACATAACTCTGACACATTGAACCTAGAAGTACTATAAAGGTCATTATATTCTAGCGTCTGTGATTTCAGATATTATTTTACTGCAACTATGGTATTTTAGTTGGAAGTTTTAAGTTTGAATGGTCTTGTTTTATTTTGTTTTACTTAAATGTCTAGAAAGTCACATTAGTGTCTCAGGGGAGTAAGGTTTCTGCATCAGATTATATAACTGAACAACAATTGTAACAGTTGTTTTTTTTTAAGTTACAAAGTGCTGCAGGGAAGCTAAATATAGATAAGAAGTTTCTGATTCGATAAGACAGACTGGCTACTTTCAATTCTAATAGCTAGTTGAGTCTATCTATCTATCTGATGATTAAGTATCTATCCACTATAAATTTTGAATTCAAATATTTATTTCTTTTTCAAGTTTAGCATTTCCTGTTTTACTTTGATGCTTGATTCCTTGGTGTGTATGTTTACTTCCTGTTTTGGCTCAGGTTTCCTGTTCCTGTGATTCCCTGAACCTGGTCCTCCTGTGACACACCTGGGTCCAATCACCTCTGCAGCTCACTGCTCCTCCACTGCTGTTTACTCTTTAAGCTTATCTGGCTCCCACCTGCCGTGTGAACTGTGAGTGTTGTTTTGCTTCATTAACTCTAACAACCTTTACCTGTCTATACCTTGATCCGCCTCCTGGGTTAAAAGATAAACAACGCAAAAAAATGTGTCTTAAACTTTGCAAAAATGCTTTAAAATGTAGCTCACCAGCTCCTCTAAAACTCAGCAACACATTATCATTAAATTGAAAGAAAACAACAGTTAGCTGGTTGTTTCAGGGTCTTGTGTGATGCTAAGCTACGTTAGCCAGCTGCTGATGGAACTTAAATGGGCCCTAACAGGAATGAGAGAAACGGTGTCCCCAGGCTGTGACTACATGCAGCTACTGTAGCGTGGCATATCTGTTTGGATCAAGGTTTCAGGAGGAGACGGGGGTGGCAGCAGACTCCCTGTTCACATGACCTCTAGGCCAGTCCCCTGCAGCCAGACACACACACACACACACACACACTGGAAATGTAGAAATCAAATGTGGAACAGCCAAATCATGAATGTAAACATGACACGAAAAGATGGTATACGTTTGTTTGGTACATGAATTAATGACAGTGAATATGAATGAAATGAATCGTATCGAGACAAAGACAAACATTAACATTCATTGTCCTCGTCTCCGTGTGCAGATTAAACCAATCAAACATTCATAAATAGCGGTGCTGAATGCAAAAAAGCATTTGTAAACAAGGCAGCAACAACAACAATAGATCAAGATTAATTCAATCTGAATGGAAAAGCTCGGCTTGATGCCATTAGCATAACGTTGACGCTCACCATGCATGGGCTCTCGGAGGGCCCTGAGTCTGTTCCTCTATTTGTTATTTGAGACTCAGAAATTCCCCAGCGACACACAGGAAACAGAAGAGCAATGACTGCCCTTTTTTCCCCCTCACAGCTCCAGATCAGTGGAGCTGTGACGTGTGAGATGACTGTGGCGGAGAGGCACGGCGATGGGAGGGGTGAGGGGAGGGTGAGTGGAGGGTGAGTGGAGGGTGTGGGTGTGCACCGTCTGCTTAAAGGTCCATCTGAGCAGCCGACAGCAGACGGAAATATCCCTATTTCAAGTTCACCTGTGGGTCACAGGGACAGTGTATCAGTCGAGATTCTAGATATAATTCACATACTTGTGTGGGTTGTGATGGCTGCTCCATGTTTCCAGATCTCAGGTCATCTGAGTGAGATGTGTGACTCTACGTTATATGCACAGTAACAGTGATTTTACAGGATTATTTTCAGCTCAGCACTTGGATATACCCCCAATGACACTGATACGCAGTTAGAGTCAAATAGTACAAATCGTTTGATGTGCGCATTTGACATTATTTAGGTTTTCAGATCTGCTCAGGACGTGCATCCAGGATTATCAATCATTTCCTTTTACATTAAGAGGCAGGGGGCTTTATGAGGAGTTGTCTCTCAAGAATCATTTGTGGATCTTGATGTTTTGGGGATGTTACATCTATACATGTGCACAATTCAGTGCAGATCTGAATATAAATCCATGACATAGGTTTTTAAGGGGACTTTACAGCCTTGGAGGACATCCTGTACAAGTCATTGGAGATGATGATCAGCTGTGCTAAATATAATGAAATATATTCATATTGTCCCTCTGATTCACATTAGAGAGTCATTTTTTGATTGGAGGGTGCCGTGATTTATTCAAGTCAAACCACTGTGTACTCTTATTTATCTTGACAATATCTCATTATCATGTGACTTCAGAATCATGGTAGTAAAGGCTGACTATGTGACATAGTATTTGCACTCATCCTCACACTGTTTGCTTCAGTTTCAAGCAAGAATATTATGTTTTATAAAACACAAATGACTGAACAAGATGCTCGATGAGTGAGTGGGTACAAGGAAATACACTGTAACATCGCATTCGGAGGGGGAAGAGTCGTTGCAGATCTCTGGATTTTCCTTTTTCGGCGGCAGACGTGTGCACCGCTAACCTTTATGTCTATAAAGTGTAGCGACACACAGAGATGGAGCCAGTGGCAAAGACCAGCTTTTACAAGGAGAGAGTTGCTGGAGTGTGGCCTGCAGAGAGCAAACACCAAGGCTACATGTGCAGTGACGCATATAAAGACATGTCGGGAAAAGTAAACGTTACATGCCATCACCAGGTTCTGACACTGATGCTAGTTGGCTAATTAAATATAAAGGGATTTTCCTTTCTCAGCAGATTACGGGGATTTCAGGGAACACTGGGCAGGCAATCAAATGAATAATCTAATGGTTTTATCAAGATAATCTGTAGTCATCTGAACTGTGCCCAAAATCCTCCACAAAGACCTTTGATGCCTAAAGCGGGAATCGTCTTTGTAACACAAAAATAATCAAAATTGATTTTTTAAAAAGACGCTCACAGATTCTTTGATGTGAAACCAGGGGCATCAAAGACTGGCTGCCACCTCCGTGAAGCTCCGTGATGACTCAGACTCCTGGAAAGAAGAAACGTTGATGTTAAGTTGGACTGTCAAGTGTCAAGAGGAGGTCCTGTGCAAACTGATTTAGCTGAGATGAGATGAAAAAAAGATTTCAGGTAAAAAAAGAAAAAAGAGATGTTTAAGGGTTGAATGACAGGAAGCTTGAAGTCTCGAGAAGTTAAAAGGGATGACTTTATGATAATGTGCGAGAGAACGTAACTTTTTCCAGTGAAGGTTTTTGGTTCATTCATCTCAAACCGCTCATGTCATCAGTTTCAAACTAGGGAAGTATACATGGTTGTATGCATATATGTAGTTTGTATATGCGACAGGTATAAACGGCTGATCTTTGTGGCAGGGGTTGTGCTGACTCATCGACACAAGCTGTGTCATCCGTCTGGTTCAGGGCTCTGTGTGCTTAGAGACGCTTCCCTGATGTTTGAATGAAAGGGTGAACAGCTCTTTGTGCAGCAGTGGTGCTGCAGCTGGAGACAGGAAGGAGGGTTTTACCTGCTATGATTCAACAGAGTGGGATTCAGACGTTCAAAGGACATTTTGTGTTCAGACTCTGTCTGTAGTTTGTCCAACACAGATGTGTTTAGTGTTTTTCAGTTGTTACCGTTTCCTCTAGCGCTTGCAGCGCATGGATCTTGTCTGTTCCCATAGTCATCCTCACTGGTCTGTTGGATTCACTTTATACTGTCTGAGATATTTAATCCCTCACGATGGTTCCGTCACAGGTTGGATACCTCCGTAGCATCAACGTCACGAACGTACCCCATGAGCACAAGTCTGCACAGTGTGAAATGCACCAAAACATGTGACTACACAGCGCCCCCTGGCTGATGCACGAAATCAGAGAAGCAATTGTCGCCACTGTCTGGTTCGTTCATTCTTGGCTACTGTGTCAACCTCAATAAAAAACAGAGTTATATTGTTTAACCCTTTTTCTGCTGCTACATTCCCATAATCCTTCATATTGTACCTTTAAGACCAAAAACCCTAAGATCTTTAAAACCTTTACAAGCACTGAAACAAAGGCCATACATTTCAGTAGGAACACAAGGTGAGAAAGTAAGTCCTGAGGCCGAAGTCATTTTTCTGTTTAAGCCCAATTACAGTCGTATCATGACTCTGTATCGTTTCTTATTCGTAAAAAACAACCAAGTTGTCTCAATAAATAGAAAAATGTAACTCTAAACAGTTATTTTTCACATTTTTAATCCCATTTCATACTTAAAATAACTTCTACACCCCCACCCTGCCTCATGTTGACTTGACATGTCTAAGTTGTGTTGTCATCTCGCTTCATCCTTCACCTCCCAGTAAATGGATGTCAGTCTAATTACAACAGGAGGAAAAAAATGTCAACGTCCTTTAAACAGCGTTGCGGTGTGAATAATTTTAATTACTCCGATTCGCTTCATTACCCATTCATTTATTCATGTATTCACTGTCTTTACCTGATAATTACTTCACTCGTTATTTATGGTCATGCAGGAATGGAGTCAATCCCAGTTGTGTGATGGGCAGAGGGAAGAAAAGCTGCTGTCGACAGGGCGACTGCTGCAAATCACTGTTAAATATAGATATTGTAAATATACTGTTTGCTCCACTTCACTGTGAATTAGGGAGTTTAGTGAATAATACACATATAAAAACGTTTAAAAAAATCCCAAAATGCGCTTTTATCTCGCAGCGTCCACACTTAAAACTGACACCAAGGGCGTTTCAGATCAAATAACAATGACTCCTCCTGATCAGCAGGCAGAGTGCACCACCCAGAAAGCCAGGATGTGACACCTGTCAGTGTTGGGAAGCCACGGACTGATGGCGGCGCTATGCTGCAGAGGCCTTTGATCAGCTGCCGTCTGCGGCCCAGTCAGATGAACAGGCAGCAGGGCAGAGCCAGGGCCCTTTGAAGATCTCAATCATCTGTTACTGATAAGGATATTATGTTGTTGCTCTTTGCCTCCGAGGCCGTAATCAAATGTGACAGAGACTGCCCTGCTGCCGCTCCCTCAGGGAGACACCGAGGTGCACGGCAGCAGGGTTCTGACGAGGCAGGCGGGGAGGGGGGGGGGAGGGGCGGGGCGCAGGAGGAGGTGGGGGGGGGGGGGGCGCATGAGGAGTTTAGAGGATATTTTCATTTTCATTGCAA